>PVJD01001988.1:0-225992 GCA_004026545.1 Mormoops blainvillei
CCTGCACAACTTTATTAACCGATGCCACCACGATCAGGTCAGTAAGGAATTCTCTCCATCTAAATAGCAAAGAGCGAGAGGTTGAGGAGTTGGAACTGGGTCAACAAATCAGATCAAATTCTGCCTTATTTGAAACAGCACCATAAACCAACCCTCGTCATATTCTCTGGTCATTGCTTGTACTTGTTTGAAGCCAAATTGGACCAAAAAAAAAAAAAAAACCACAAAAAAACAAAAAAAAGCCCCTAAAGCCAAACTGGTAAAAAAAAATAATTAAACATGACAATTTTTTAATAGCTGGTTACTCAGGTATTATTAACGTCAGGACATTGGAGAAGATGTATAGAATTTTAATGCTTTATTTCTCAGTTTTTGGAATTTGGGAGATTTTTCCTTTAGTTCCTTAAACCTGTATTTTTAATTTATGATGCATTTTCATTCCATCATGGTTGCTTTTCTTACTTAGCAATATTTTCGTGATGTACCAAAGTGCCAAAAGCAAACTAGTCTGAAATCTGTTTTAACTAGTCATTTGTTCTTTTGTAATTATCGAATACTGTAAGGGGCCTGTGAATTAAAGGTGTACACGGGAAACGGAGGTTTGTAAAGGATGAAGTCATCGGACATCATAGACGTTTGTGTTAATCACTACATTCATCTAGAACATTCTGCATTTTTCATTTCAATCTTAAAATCTTTCAACTATCTAAATAATGTAAGGATTAAGTGGGTCAGGAAGCTGGCATATATTTTTCTTCCCTTCTTTCTACTCTGACTAGAGATATCAGTGACCCAGAGTCATCTGTCATCAAGGGTTTTACTCATATATTCGTTTGTACATTGTTAGATCTAAAAATTGAAACCTAAGCGTGATGTGTTGCCTGAGAAGTCACATTCACACTGTCCTTGTTTTTCACTGTCACTTCCATTCTGACCGTCACATTGAATAGTAAAAATATTTCTCTATAAAATAAGAAATGTACAACCAAAAGGGAGCACAAAATAAGGTTAAGTAAATGAAATTAATATCATTTCTAGATGGAAACTAATCTAATCATTTAAAGAAGCAAAATTACATAGAAAGAAGCATTTTTGAAAAAAATATGCATGGCAGTTATAAAAACTATACCAAGGTTTAAAAAGGTATAAAATTATGTAATTCGTGGTTGGAAACATTGATTTGAGAATGGCTACCTTACAGACCAGTGAACAGAGCAGACGTAACTGACTGTGTGTGAATTAGGGGCGAGGAAGAAAGAGAACTTATGCCATCTCCCAAAATTCTGAAAAAATGACAGTGTGGTTTAGTGATTCAGGAAAACTCACAAGCTTTCATCAAAATTACTAGGATTAAAAAAATCTATATCCGGCAATATTTTTGGGTCAATTTATCTTTTCAAGCAATTTGACTTTGAGAAAATTATTTAAGGTCAATTCATTTTTAACAGTTCACTTTACGTTTTTGGTTACTCTTAGATGCCCATTTTTTTTCTGGCATTTTGTCTTGTTAAAAGCCATTGATGTAACAGGAATACTCATCCTTTCCCATTGGTTGTTGGAATAAAATTGGGGAGAATATTCTTGTAAGAATTCATCAACCATTAGGAGAGAGTTCAAATCATCCATCTCTTGCCACTTGTAAATTTATGTTTGTGATCTGTCTCTATATTCATTGCTTCATCTCATCTCCATTCCATTTTACTTTCTTAACCACGATTCAAATTTTGTCTAAACTGTAGGGGAGGGAAAAATCCTTTTCCTCTACCCATTTTTAGTTCTCTGACTTTGCCCTATATATTATAGTGACAAAAGGCAGACTAAGCAGAGAAGACAAACGGAAGTTTGTTAACATGCGCATCATGTGTACACATGGGAGCACTCTGAGAAGAGTATCTCGAAGACGTGGTCAGAACTTGGGCTGACAGAGCACCTGAACAGAAAAAACGACACACGTTTACCGAGGTGGTGAAGGGGAAGGACTTTGAGTTCCTAGAACGGCAAATGGTGGCAGGACAGGAAATAAACGGGCTATGTGGTATGTAGATCCCTCTGGTGCTGCCTCTGGGTAATAAGGATCTAGAGTTGTCTCTGGTGATAACTTTTATCCTTCTTGGTGGTGGTGGTGGGAGAAACCTGTACATATTTATGTCCTCTTAGGCACGTAGGTGGAGGTTGGCAAGCTTTTCCTGTATCTGTTTCTTCTCAATTACTTTTAGCTCAAAATAGTCCTGATGCTAAAGTGACATATTTTGGGGTGGCCCGTTCTGCCCTCCTCCACCTTTTCTGCTGTTGGCTGCCAGAGGAAACACCGTACCCACTCCAGCTCCCTGCCAGTCCAGGGAGACCCCATGCACACAGATGACACATAATCTTCTATCGATCAGTCCAGAGCCACGTTTTCTGACAACTCTACCTGCTCAGGAAACCTGTTACCAGGTGAGAGGTGCACTATACATGGATACCTACTCCACCACGTTTGGACCATAAGCCATGCCACTCTTTCAGTATTTCACCATTTGTCCTGTCTGTCCCAGCCCCTCTGGTTACCAGATGATTTTCTTAACCTTGCTCCCTCACTTCTCCACTGAGATCCACCAGGATCTTGGGCCAGATTCTCTGTATTGCAGGTGACCAATGTCCTGTACCATTTCTGGCCCGATCAGTCTTGGCCAGAGGAGAGTGTCACCAGGGGCAGAATGGCTGTGAGGGACAAACAGATGTTGTTGCCATGTGGACATGCAAGCCCTCTGGCTGTTGTTAGAGGGTGGGAGGGTGTTTAGGTAAGGCAGACTGGCAGAGGCCACCCTGTCTGTCCTGAGTGCGGCCTTAACGGTTTTCCTGACAGTAACAGGAGGAGCTGAGCAATGTGGGGACAGGCAGAGTTAAAGAACACAGTTTTAGGGTGTCGATGGTCGTGTTGCGATTTCAGCTTGGTCATCTGGGCAGCAACTGACAGCTTGATTTACATCCTTGGGACCTACTTTTACCTGTAAAATGAGATCTGTGAACCTCTCTGGATGAGGGACGCCCAGGCTTGTCCGAATTTGCTCCTAGACCACCTGCTCTCTGTCTTCTGTGGGAAACGGGGTGGTGCCCTGGACTTGGGTGGAGAGTCAGTATTTCACACTCTCATATGTTGCCTTGTACTTTAGTGTTGTGCTTTTCGTGGGGTTTTTTGGTTTTTTTTTTAAAGAAATAGAAGAGTCTCTGCCTGTGTTGGTAGCCCTGCATTCACAACCTTGTATGTGCTTGTGCGGCCCTTCTTGCGTTAGTCATTCCGGCCTCACTGGGCCACCTTAGTCGGCTGCCACGTGTACCTGCCGCAGGCGTACCGCGCACCTGCACTTGATCTCTTCACGCTCTTGGGGGAAGGGGCGCTTTTTCTCTGCTCCTTGTGTTCCCTGCATCCCCTGGCCTGGGGCAAGCACATAGTAGGCATTTATGAGGTGGTTATGGACCCACACTTACGTTGTACTGTCGTGTGTGAACAGGATTGTGAGATGACCCACAAGGAAATCAAGTGCCATGAGTCACAGAAACAGTGTTACCTTTTCATCAGAGCGTAATGTTGGTTCTGTGGCGTGGAGGAGTTTTTTCTCCCCTGACAAAGATTTAAGCACACTGGGTCCTTTCTTTCAATTAATGATAATGGCAGGGTTTCCAATGAATACAGCAAATAAGAGGATAAAAGACAAAGACAATTTCTAAAGCTACTTTTATTAAAAAGTAATCCGCAGCCTGCCTTACCTCCTTCGGCATCTAGTACGCGATGATGCTATTTGAATGTTTTCCCAGCCATGCGGCGGGGGCGGGGCGTGGCCGGGCGGGGGCGGGGCAACCAGGAGCTCGCCGAGCTCTCGCCCCCCTCCCCCGCCCCCCGCCCTCCCCCGGCCGCTGCCGCCGCCCTCCCGCCTCTCCTCCGCGTCTGCGGCGGGGCAGGCTGGGCTGGGTGTGCAACCTGATTTTTTGTTTCTTTCTGCCATTATTCCTTTCTTTTTTCTGCCAGCCCAAATCCTATTTTTGTGTTGTTCCAAGCACAACCTGCCAGACTTTGGGGCTGACTGTGGTAAATTGGAAAAGAGAATGGAAGTGCGTGCCGGGACCGCATGTCGAACTGTAAGTGCCGGCCGTTCTGCACCCGAGGCCACGTCTAGGCCCACATTTGCCAGACGCGGCAGTTGCTCGTCAGCCACGTGAACGTGGTCAAGTTGCTCAGCCTCTTTCAGCATCAGTTTTTTTGTCCATAAAATGAGGATGAGGATGACAGTCCTCCCACAGAGGTGTTATAAGAAGACTGAAGCAATAGTCACACGAAAAAGTGTTACCGTTTCTGTCACAGTGTGAGCGCTCAGAAGCCTGGTTGTGGTTATTAACAATTGTGTCACTTAGCCCTTAGCATAATCCCGTGCAGCGAACGTTCGTTGACTTTCATCTGAATGTAGATCCCTGTGCTGTCCTGAGACACCCCGATGGGCACGAAATGGCTCCAGTTCAGAGGAGACTCGCGCCTGCCAGGTGTACATGAAGTAACCGTGCTCTTAGGCAGGGGGTGGCAGGGGGCTAGAAGCGAGGCCCAACCCAAAGTCAGTGTGAACGAGCAGCTGGTTGGGCCTGGTGGGTGCCGCGGGGAGGCTTCACTGAGAAGGGGTCATTGGACTGAAACTCAGGAGACCGCGGGCGGGAGAGGCGCTGTGGCGTCAGGCAGCAGCAGGCGGCCTAAAAATGAAAGAAGTACTGGACGGTCATTTTCCATCCACGCGGCATTTTACTGTAAATTAATGACTTAGTGCATTATTTTGGCAACGATTCACATGCAAAGAGAAAAGAAAGTTCTCCAGCGAACTCCTCTGGGTCAGCATTTTCCAAAGCTGTTGGCTACCAGGTGTTCCAGGAAAAGGGGTTCCATGGGCAAACATTTTGATATTGTAAAACATTTTGCTTTCCTTTCAGATTTTGCTAACAGTTCCTTAGTATTTGCAACCCAGTTACTAACACATGCCATATACTTCAGGATTTTCTTTAAAGTAGCAGCTATCTTTTTTGTTTTTTTACAAAATTATGTATGACATGAGATAGACTAGCTTATGCTGTGGCAACAAGCAGCCTCAGAATCTGGCCTAGAACAAAAAAAAGTTGATTCCTCAGCCCTGGGCAGCACGCCCCGTACCCCAGGCAGGTGCTCTGTGTTGTCACTCAGTGACAGACAGACTGAAGTCCCGTCTAACCGGTTCACTCCCCTGCGAGGCCCAGTGCAGGAAGAGGGAAGCGGCGTTTTCCGTTTCAGCTGGAAACGTCACTTGTGAGCCGACCGTGTGCCCGGGCAGGAGATGAAAACTTGGGTATCTGTAAGTAGGACTGTGTGACTGCCGTAATTAGATCGCACACAGATGAGACTGCAGGGCTCCTCAGTCTTTAATATACTAACGTCAGAGGCAGGTCTCCCAGAGGGGGTTACGGTATCAGACTGCCACTCTTACTTGAATCTGAGTCCCATTTTTTTTCTCAATAATTTCATAGCACGATTGTTTCATGAAATCCAAATTAGGAAATTTATATAATCACTAAATTGTATTTGACTATATCTAGAAATAGCAGCTGGGTTAGGATTGGCATTCACAGCCCTGACTAGCTGGTAAAAGCAGACTGAGTGTTTACCAGCGTGATAGGTAACCCACGTGCTTTGCTATTTGTGATCACTAACTGTATGCGGAATCTTTCGCTGTCTGGCTCCATACATATTTTCCCGTTTAGCTCTCGTAAGAGCTATACTGGAAAATAAGGGGCATTACTTTCTTTTATAGTTGAGGAAATTGGGGTTCAAAGAGATTAAATAGCTTACGTAGGGCCTTGCTAGTAAGTGACAGAGCTGGGGTTTGAATCTGGGCCCTGTGGCCTCTGAAGCCGTGACCCAAGGCTCGGGCGTGATCAGAATTTCTCTGGGATGATGGTGTGTCAGTCAGGGGTCTCCAGAGGACCCACCGGTGGGACTCACACACACATTTATGAGGGGGGCTAGCCACTCTGAGACACATAGGGCAGGCCTGCAGGCTGCAAACTCAGAACACCTCTGTGACTGAAGCAGAATTTCTTCTTTTTATGAAAAATTCAGTTTTTTGCTTGAAAGTCTTCATCTAATTGGATGAGGCCCATCTACACTGTGGAGGCTGATCCCCTTCACTTCAAGTCAGCTGAAAGCCAAGGTTAATCCCACCTACAAAATACTGTCCCTGGAACATCTAGACCGGCATTTCACCAGCTACCCTGGGCATCACGGCCTAGCCAAGCTGATACATACGATTAATAAACCAGGGCAACTGAAATAGATGCTTCTGCTAAGGGAAAAAAAAAACAGGAAAAATAGACCATCTCAATTCTTAGCTTGGTATACCTAGGATTAGGAGTTTGGTTCAGGAGAAAGTTGGGTTTTGCTTGTCTGTCTGTCTTTGTGTTTCTATTTCGGCTCCTCACCGTCCACGATAGTTCTGTCCTGGAACCCAACAGAGCCGGTAGGACCCCCTGACCTGCCTTCCACACCCCACCGCCCCCTCTGCTCGGGACTCAGGATTAACCAGGCCTCTTTTTTTGAGTTATTTTCTGCGTACTTCCCTTTCTCTGTTTCCCCAGCACTAAACCTTCTGTTACATCAGTTAAAATTTTTCCTGAAAGTGGTACCCCTTTACACACCATTCTCACTCAGAGGCCCAGAGCGTGAAACAGACGTTCAGAGGCTCTGCTGAGTTGGGGTAGAGACCCTGCCCCGTTGACCCCCAGCTTTACAGCCCCACCACCTCTCCAAGCTGCTGTCCCATCAAGGCAGGGCAGAGTGACCCCCATGTCACTGAGGCACCATGGTGGCAGTTCCCATCTGGTGTGGGAACCCCTGCACGTCGAGGGGAGCCCCCAGATGGCCTGTGAATGTGTCCAGGCCATGACCAGAGACTGCCTCAGAGCTCGTCCTGAACCGGCCACTGTGACTGTTACGCGGGAACTTGGAGGAGCCGCCCCGAAAGAGCCAGGCTGTGGGTCAGTGACTCTTCAGCGGACTCCATAACCGCGCGTCGGACAAACACAAGGAAAACCGCACTTCCATTTGTTTGCAATAGTCATGACTTTCTCGTACTAACAGCGCATTTCCTGTAAAAGTGCCTCACCAAGATGATGTCAAAGGGCTCGTGGCCTGCAGTAGAAAGAAAACTGACAGTTTGAAAATTTTTAGTTTAGAAAACAAAGACCCCCTTCTCCCTTGAATGAGTAGAAAATTATCAGTTCCAAAACAACAAAATTGACTTAATTGCTGTATCATTAAACCATATTATTCATGTTTAAGTTCTAAGTCGGTCCCCTCCCCCATGGAAGGTTCTGCTAATATCTCAGAAGCCTGTGTTTTGCAGCGTGAACATATGTAGTCACCAGCTGCATTCCGAACATGCCGGGAAAGCAGAGGCTTTGATTCAGTGGCCTGTGACTTGGCATGGGGACTCGATGGCTCTCCGGAAAGGGAGCCCAGGCCCTCTGAGCCCTAGATACAAACTGTGAGAGCGAAATTTTCTCGTTTTTCACCTTTGCTGTGTTCTATTTGTCTTATCTGAACTGAGAGCCCACCGGTCAGACAGCTCCCCTGTCTTACGCGCTCTCTCAAACGCACACGGTTGGTGCCGCTCCTGATGCCACAGTGGGAACAAGCAACGGTGCTCTTTTAATAAAAGGGCACCTGGAAACCCTGCGGCTTGTCGGAGCTCGATTCTGCCAACCGGTTCCTTGCCCCGTGGCCGCAGCCTGTTCCCTAATGACAGGAATGCCCTGTGGCCCGCAGCCAGTTAGGACACTATTCGTTCTGAATCCGGGCAAGCGGACACATCGGGGCCTGAAGAATGGCCATCCCCTAGGGAGTCAGAAACCTGGTGTCCCCAGAAACAGTAAATAAAGTGAAAAGCCTGTTTCCGCAGTGCAGCCAGGTTCCAGAGCCCTGGACGCGGCGGGGCGGGGCTGGGAGGGAGAGCTGTGTGCCGGTCCTCCCCGCCTCCTTCATGGTCTGCCTTTCGCACAGTGTCCGTCGACAGTTTTCATCACAGCTTTTACTGTCAGTCCACATGTCAGCTCATAAAGCTGTCCAATAACATTGCTTCTCCATCATACCGACCTCCTCGTCTCCAACACCTCTGTAGAGCACGCTGGGTGCAGGAAGGCTGTGGTGGGAAGGCCATAGGGGATATGAGGAGGCGGAGGAAGACGACCGGCACCGAACATTTTCAGGGAGCTCCTCCCGCTGGTGCCAGCCCTTGTCTTAAGTGCTTTGCATGCAGAGCCGTTGGGCCACTGGGCAGGGTGCTCCCCAAGCAAGGGCGGCCGGACACGGGTGTGGGCGCCACGCTGTGCGCCCCAGAGGGGGCCTGTCCGCACCGAGGGGCACCCTTGCCTCATCGCCACAGTGCGCTCCTTTCCACTAGCCACTGTGTTCAGGTGAATCCGTCCATTTCACCCCCACAGCACTGCTTTGGAGAGTTGTCATCAAATATTTTAAACAGGATGCATCTGACTCAGCGTTAAATGAAATTCTGGGGTTTGAAAGCACTACCCAGAGCAGAGCCCGCGTCCCAGGGAGCAGTAACGTCGGGCTATACGGCCAGCGGGCTCCCGCACGGCCCCCTTTCCCCTGCGACGGCACTTACGTTTTTCCCCACTTACGTGTCAGCTTCACGGGAGCGCCAGTGCATCCTAGTCTTAATCTTTAAGGTACATTTTCAAGGGATATGTGTCGTATGGAGCCGACTCCGTCCCGAGAGTAAAGGGCCCACTGGTCTGGGGAGGGCACAGCCTCACAGGTAGCTGCGAGCACGCAAAACGTGCCACTGGCTTTTTGCACAGCAGCCCCCACCTTGCCTGTTTGTGCGCTGTCCAGTGGACACGGAGGGCTGCCTGGGCGCACTGAAATGCTTTGTAAATCTTGGCGATGAGTGTTTTTTATTTAAATGTAAAAATGATACTTTTGTCCTCAGAGAGTTGACAGGAAGCTCCTGTGGGGAAATCCAGCAGCAAGAAGGATACCAGGGTGATTCCGCCACCTTGTGGCAGCCGATTGATTTTCAGCCTCTTTGGGCATCAGCCGGGGAAGGAGGAGCCTCCTTGCTGTTTACTGTGTCCAGCTCTTCCCCGAGGCAAGGACTCCTGTGAGGATGTAGCCTGAGCAAAGGGCAGCCTCTGTTGGTACTCACGTCGCTCTCCATGCACAGCTTTGCCTGGCACACCGAGCCCACCACAGCTGGTGGCCAGCATCACCCCCTTCCTTCCACTCCACCCATGCCCCAACCTGAGTGACCGAAGGCTGTGAAGCACCGCAGCGAGGGGCGCTGTGCAGACGTCCGCTCAGGCAGCTGGTGTGATTTGGAGGAGTATGTTTTGGTGCAGCGCAGGTCTCGTCCGGGTCATAGTTAAGCGTTTGCATCAAGGTGTCCCACCTGCCGCCTTGGTACAGGCTGAGCTTGGTGCCTGGTAGTCGCTCCAGTCATGCCAAGTCATGGTGGCAAGTCTCAGAGAGAATTAGAAAATATAGTAGCAACATCTGCAAGTACAAATCCATAACAACCTCGGAAGGAGTGAGTTTGGGGGAGGAATACGTGCATAAAGACAGGCGTACTTCTTCCATGCAGGTCTTTGGCAAATGCAATCATCTCCAGAAAAGAAGGGGGATTAGAGTTTAAATATATAATGAAAAAGACCGGAAAAGTAATAAAACTTCAAAAGCTGCCATACACTGTGTTAATGCCACAAATGTTCCTGAGATACTTTAAAGTAACTAAAATGAATACCTTCAGTCATTTATTAGAGTCAAGGAGATAAGCGCCTTAAACAGACTCATTCTTAGCGAGAACAGGCTGTGGAAGGTGTTGGTTTTTCCGATCAGGAAGGAGTAGCTTTACAGGAAGAGCGCACGTTCCTGAAGCCTCACAGACTGACAGCGGGGACGCTTTCAATGCGACGTCAGGATGCACCTGTTGTCTCACTGCAGGGAGAGTTCCGAGAGAAAAAACACTGAGGAAGGAGGTCTGACAGGGACAGCAGCTAGCCAAAGTGACCACTCCGTGTCGTCACGAAAGACGAGGGGGTAGCTTGACCAACATCTGGAGGTGCACTCAGGCCCCTCCAGCTGTGGGACCAAGAGACAGCGCCTGGTGCTTGACCAAGGTCCCAGCGAGGCCCTCTGAGTAGGGCGCCTGAGAGTGGCCTGTCTGAGGACAAACGTATCACCACAAGGGGCTTTCAGAACACAGGTTTCCATGGCGCCCTTGCACAACCTGTGGGCCCTGGAGGGGTTTTCACAGGAGGCGAACCCTGTCTCAGGGCGAGAAGGTGCTGGGGCCGGGAGAACAGGGGCTGTCACAGGAGAGGAATCCGACTTGGGGCTGACGGCCAGACACTGGGGACCACAGGAAACAGCCCGCGGGGTGCAAAAACCGAGTACTGCACAAGGCTTCTGGCCAGCGAGCCTTCGAGTAGTCGAAAATGAAGCCGTGATTAGTGGGATTTAAATACGCCTCTAAGCAGGCAGTACAGAGATTGCTCTTCCTCAGGTGGGCTGCAAGTAAGACGAGCGTAAACCTGGAGGAAAAGGCTAAGTGTCCAGCATCTGAGGGGCAGCCTGAGGCATTACCGGGTCCCTGGGAGGAAAGAGAGGGACTGTCCTAACTTTCAGTCACTGTTTATCTCTTAGGCTCTTGTCTTCCTCCTGACCTCAGCAGAAGTCACTGCTGCCTAATTACCATGTGCAGGTGCCTCCCAGGTCTTTGTGCTGCCCAAACTCGTCATGGAGTGTGGCCCTGGTTTCCTTGAGCCCAGAGGTGTGGGCGCGTCCCCAAGAATTGGAGCTGTAGCTCAACATCTATTTGAGTCATTAATTCTGACGGGCCTGCTTTCCCGTTTTCGGTGTGGGGACAGCATCCAGAAGAGAAGTGGCTGCGACGCCATGGGAATGGCTGAAGCCTGCCAAGGGGACGGTAGCACGACAGGAAGAGGTGCAGAGAAGGAAGCAGTGAGCTTAGGGAGAGGGAGAGGCCCCAGACTGTCCGTGCCGCAGCGTGGCCACAAATCTGTCACTCGGGTTCTTCGTCCTTGAGCTCCTGCCTCCGCGAAAGCAGGCTGCTAACCGACCTTGAGGGATGCTCACACAGGCCCCAAAGGCAGAAGGGACTGTTATCTAACGTAGATGAGGCGTTGCCGGCCAAAGCCTGAGAGGAACGTGGGCTCAGATCAGTCCCGGCAGTGAACCCGTAAAGGCAAAGAGTAAAGCAGACTCTTTCTGTCTCTCTAGGAAAAATACCAGATTACAAAATTCTGTTAAATTGGTACTTGTCCGTTGAAGCCATGGTGCTTTGAGAACACTTTCACGGGGATCTTAGGATGCACGCGTTTCCTGCTCAGTCCCCCAGCCCTCCCTGGGAAGGGGGCTGCCGTGAGCCAGCCCTTGGCTCAGGAGACCATCAAGGTCGGCAAGCCTTCCCTCCCACCTCATCAGACCAACCTTTCATTTAAGAAATGCAGCAACACCTGGGCCTTTAAAGCTCTGTTTGGTGCATCAAGCTGACCCGCAGAGAGGAGCTGGGAGCGTGAGGCAGCGCGGGCCTGTCGGGTGGTCGCTGGGTAAAAGCTGCCCTTGGCCCCGGGCGCTCAGCGGCGCCCTGGGCCATCAGCCTGCTGTCCCAGAGATGGCCCTTGGATCACGGGTTGGTTTCTGGGCGCTCTGTTTCGTTCTGTTGATCTGTGTGCCTGTTCTTACGCCAGCACCAGGCCGGTTTGATTATAGGGGCCTTGTACTATAGTTTGATGTCAGGAGTAGTGATACGTCCAACTTTGTGCTTCTTCCTGCCCATGGTCCACCTCAGTGACAACGTACTATCATGAAAGAACCAACAGGCGGTCTTTTTTTTACCTGAGGTATGTTTAAATGTACAAATATTCTTAGAATTCTACCCATTTGTGTTGGCAGGAATAAGATATCACCGGGCCAGCAGCGGGCGGGAGAGACGCACCCAGCCTCAGTTCCTCGTGGACAACCAGCGGTGAGTGGTCCTTTCTCCATTTTCATTGCGTTTCCCAGGGAGAGTGCGTGACCATGTCCCCGTCCTCCCAGACAGATTAAAAATTTTCTTTTTGATAGTTTAATATTGATGTATAAAAATGCCATTGATTTCTGAATATTAATTTTGTATCCTGGCACTTTACTAAATTCATTCATTAGGTCTAGTAGATTTTTGGTGGCGTCTTTAGAGTTTTCTGTGTACAGTATTATGTCATGTGCAAATAATGACAAATTTACTTCTTCCTTTCCGATTTGGGTGCCTTTAATTTCTTTTCCTTGTCTGATCCCTGAGCATAGGACTTCCAGCACTTTGTCGAATAGAAGTAGCGAAAGCAGACACCCTTGTCTTGTTCCTGATCTTAAGGGGAATGCTTTTAGTTTTTGCCCACTGAGTATGATTTGGCTGTAGGTTTTTCATATATGGACTTTATTATGCTCCCTCTGTTCCCACTTTGTTGAGAGTTTTTATCATAAATGGATGCTGGATTTTATCAAACGCTTTTTCTGCATCTATTGATACGATGAGTACTTTCAATATTAACCATCTCACAGGCTAAAAACGTTCTGTACAAAGCATTCTGTACTTGACGAAAAGCATGTGGATGAGTCTCACATTTTAAACAGCACTCAGAGTTGGCAAGTGCAGCCACTTCTGCATCCCAGAGGTTTGTTTTTATTTTTTTTAAAGTTTACCTTTAATTTTAAAAATTTGTTAAAATACTAATGTATTGATAGTCATTGGAAAAATTAGACACAAAAAGAAAGAGTACTTTTAAAGAATTCAAAATCCTAGAACCCGGATATAGCTATTGGTTTTCTCCAACTTTAGTTTATTATATTTCTTAAAATTATAAAAGTAGCACATCCTATTCATACGACACAAATAGTACTAAAGTATATTAAGGAAAAGTTTATAGTCCTTCCTTTTTCTATTACTAATGTAACCAATATTAGCGGTTTGCTATAAATCATTTGGCATTTTTATCTGTATTTAATATATACAAATAGATGAATTTAGATTTTTTAAAAAGAAAAATTGAATCAGACTATATGAGTTGCTCTATAATCATATACTTTGGTACTACTACAGTTAAATTTACATGTATAAATATGCATACATATGTATATTTTAAAATTGGTCTTTGTCAAATTTTTTTTCATTGTGTGAGCGTGCACAATTTTTGTCGTGGTTTAAAACGAGTGCTGACTCACGGTTTCTGAGCGTGAGGAGCCTGGGAGAAGCCTAGCAGGGCCCTCCTGGCTCGGGACCCCTCGGGGGGCTGCAGGTAAGGCGCGGGGCTGGGACACCTCCTAGCACGGCTGGCTCGCAGGGCAGCGGCTGCGGCCCCCAGCCCTCACTGGCCGTAGAAAGGAGACCCTCCCGTCTTCCAGGCCGACTCTGCACTGGGCTGCGGGCTCTCTCCAGGTAAGTGATCCTGTAGAGGCCGCGGGGAAGATCAGTGTCTTTCATGTGGTGGCCACAGGAGCTTCTCAGCATCATTTCTGTGGTATAACTGGGCGCATTAAGTTGTTCCCTCTTGTTGCCAACACAAAAAGGGACTAAAAGTATATATATCCATGTCTACTAGCATTTTATTTACTTAGATACCACAAAGAGGATCCCTCATTTAACACTATAATGGAAATGGTCTTATTGCTCTTCTAGTAGATTATAGCAGTTCCTTTATTAGCAAATAAAGGAGGGGAGACCTCTCCTTACATGTAACCATATGTGTCTATTGATAGATTGCTTCTGTGTATGCATATAGTCTGTGGGTATATCTGGTATACATAGGTTACCTGGGGGATATGTTTTAACGAAAAATGAACTATTTATATATGTCTTGCTTTGCAGTTTCGTTTTAAAATTTGTCGGTTACTGCATTTCCCTGATGACATATTTAAATTTTCATAATTAATCCTAATGACTAAGTAGCCTACCCACTTATAGACGCATCATCCTTTACTCAGTGAGTCAGCTTTGTTATTAATGTAAGTCGGCTCCCATTTTCTCTATTATTCTCCGTACTACAGCAGCGAAGAGTCTAAAGTACACACTTCCGAGGACTGATGTGATCCTCCTCTTACCTCATTTCACAATAGAGCACTTGGGAACAGGCGGAACTTTATAGGCCCCAAGTCTCCTCACCAGAATCACCTCCCTCCTTTCCGGGTTCAGCAGGGCTGAGCTGTGGTGGGTCTGTGGTGTGGACGGTGTCGGACCTGAGCTTTCTTTGCTGCCAGTTCATGAATCAGGTTGTTTGTTTTGAGGATTTGCAAACTCCTTTACCGTTTGTTTATTTGCTTTCCAACTTCCAAAATGCTGGTGCTGTCATCTCCTTTCCAAGTCACCCCGTATTTGAGACAAGGCCTTTTTCCCACCTGTGGGCACAGCCCTGCCCATTTCCTGTTCCCACGGTGGAAACCCCGCCAGCAAGCGCTTGCGCAGGCCTTGACAGCTAAGCAGAAGAGCAAGGGAGAGCACCGGGCAGCCCCCCGAATCTGTAGCTGTGAGACAAAAGAGTTAGATTACGTGTTCTTTTCCTCTGTGCACACAGAACGTGCGTGAGGCCAAGGGCGCGGCAAGGCCGTGCAGTGCAGCGATAATCACAAGTAGTAACACTACAGATGGAAATTTCTTGGTGTTTGTAGAAAATCTGTACACATAATGAAGACAGATAGAATTGGTATGATAGGATTGTTGGGGTTAAAAGCATCGTTTCTTGTGGGGCGGTAGGTAGCCCAGAGCCGGCCCTAACTACATACGCCCTTACCTCCTGTTGTACTTTTCCCACATTTGGGGTGAAAGTGTACAGTTCCGGGTGCCTTTCTGTAATATTATCAGTGTACCGCTGCATGATCAGACGGCCCTTCAGTACCATTTGGGAGTGTTCTCATCTTAGAACCGCTCCCTTCTCGCTGAAGACCACAAATCCTAAAACTTAGTTCAACTGAGCAGTGTCCCTGGCTGACCAGCGTGTTGCCGCGTTTCCAGTGGTGTCGGGATCAGGGCTGCCCGCTTGCTCGCGTGTCTCGAGCTGTAACTCGTTGTAAAGCACTTGCAGCCCCTAGACAGCCTGGAGGGCCCGTTACCGAGCGCTGGCCGAGCGACGTCTCGGCAGCTTCCTGGGAGGTGGGGGTGGCTGTGTGGGCTTGCGTGGATGAACCAGCTAAGGCCACGTAAGACAGGCCTGTCTCAAAGTTAGCCGAGGTGTCAGGCCAGACCTTGGCTGCTGATGGCAGACACGCAGTAGCTGTAGATGTGGCTCAGCCACGGAAATCTAAAGCCAGAGAAGAACAGGAATTCGGTCTGAGGGGAAATGGGCTGTGCGGCACCCTCACCAGCCGAGGGGCCCAGTGGGGTGCGGCGCCCTCGCCAGCCAAGGCACCCAGCGCCTCTCCCACGTTCCACCCCCAGCGTCGCAGATCCCAGAGCCTACCTGGATTTGAATATTCCTTGTAAAGCACTGTCTTTGGGGAGGCGATTACAAGGGAAAGACACTTCTGTGTTTTCTTCTTTGTTCACACACTATGTAGGATAGGGGCGCAAGGGGGACTCACAGCTCACAAGGGACTCCGAGCTGCTCGCCCGAAACACCGGTGTCCTGGCTGCGCATTCCCGCGGGAGCAGGTGCGTTCAGGGCCCCTGCGCGTGGGCCTCAGTTCAGGCAAAGCTGCGGGACAGACAGACACACAGTGTGACCCACGTGCTCTGTTCAGCTTGGATGTTTGATTTCTTGTCAACATGAAAGCTGTTTGGAACAGTGGAAAACTGGTTTCCGTTTCCACTTCTCTGCTATGGTAAAATAAAACCTCTGCCTGGTTCATGTGTGAGTGGGCAGCTGGTGGCGGCTACGGGAACTCAGAAGTGACCCAGAAATACCCAGCTTGCATGGATTTTGTGGTTTCAGAAAAATCTTAATTTTGCATATGCATTTAAAACTCTCTTAATCTCGATGCGCTTTTAAGATTTTCTAGTAAACATAACGTCTCATTGGCAGGGCAGAGCCATCATGGCAACGGGCAACCTGAGACGCTTTCGTTGCCCAAAGCATGGGAGCTCGTGCTGTGCACACTAACACACGTGTGCGTGCTCGCAGAGCCGTCTGCACAGGTCTGGAAAGCACCCGCACTGCACTCGAGAGAGAGAAAATGCGAAGTGTCTTTTCCTCTCAAACAGAATATCATTGCACAAGTTTGGGCTCTCCACATTTCAGTGGGAAATCACTCAGGACGGGAGGCCTGGAGTGCAGGGGGAGGTGGCTGGCCCCATGCACATGACCTAGGGGTACCATTGGTATGGTGGGAACGGGTGCATTTTTAGGAAGCCAGGAGCCCGCACTGCCCCCACCGTGGTGTAAACAGCAGGGGCTGTGTACATGCAGGGTCGCAGACACGGCTCCACCCCCATCGTCTACACCGGGAGAAAAATGTTTATAATAATACATATATTGACTTGCGCTTGCTAGTCAATAACAAGATTTATTGTTCCACTCTTCGGTCAATTTTAACCTCTTTGGGTCAACAAATCTTGGTATTGATCTCAACAGAAGTCAATACCTGCTTATTACTTACCTCCACATTTAGACACCCACCAACAACTCTTATGGGCGTTTCTTGACAGGCAGAGCGATACTTGCTGTCCACTTTCTGTACAGGATACACTTCGGTGGGCTTCATATATGATGTCACTTTTACAAGCCCAAGTTCAGACCCGGTGACAAAACTAAATGAGGAAAAAAGACAGACGGGTTCCAGTATGTGGATCTGTAAACCAGACGGAGGCGTAGCATTCCTTTACCATTTCCTAACAATAAAACCCTGATCTTTTATATTAATTATTTTCTAGTCATTTTCTACATCAAAGATAGTCAGACAGTGTGATATTTTTCATCCACCAAAGCAAGAGCACAAAAATATTTTTTAAGACCGAAAACCTTAGTATGATTGTGTGTAAAGGTTAAAATTCTAGACTATTTTAAATGTGTCGAAGAGCAAGAAAACCAGACTACTCACACATTCTTCCGAATCTCCCAAACGTCTGCCACGTTCTAACATCTAAACGCTGAGATGTTTGGGAAGTGTAACTTCCACCCTAGTCTGAGATATTCGAGCTTCGATAACCAAGCAGCGTTCGGGAAGGGATCTCTGTTTGCCTGTTTGCTTGGCAACTGAAAGGAAATGAAGATCAAGGAGGCAGCCTGGCCTAGACTTCTTAATGAACGTGAGGCAGGTCCTGCCAAAGGCAATTATTAAACCGTCCCCCAAAGTTGTTTGTTCTGCTTGTGAACGCGGTCACGATTCCATTAGACCTCCAGGTGTAAGGCAGCATCGTCACCTGTTGAAATATTCAAGAGGGAAAAACACCAATATGTACACACCCGGGGGCAGACAGCAAAATGCACTCAGGGCTACACGGAATTCATTTTTCAAATTCAATAAATAAAACCACCGTTGCATATGTTTGCCACAATGCTTAAAATTAAAATCCAGGAATGCTTACCTTTTATTCTGCCCTCGAAATGCTTTGCCTTTTCTAGACTGACTTACGGACATCATAAAGTCCACATTTAAAAGCCATGCCTCACTGCAGGCAGAACGCCAAGAAATAATAACAAACAGGGAGGAAAGAAAAAGACGGGTGGAGCCAGGGGGAGCACAGGTCGTCTGTCCCCCACCCGAGTTTGCTGCTGCCCACTCCTTCTGTCTCCCCGACTATAGAATTGCGACTGAGATGTGAAAGGACTGAAAACGGAACACGAGGAGAAGAAAACACGTAGATGCTTAATGTGCGTTAGTTCAGAATGCACAAAAGCTTTCGTACCAATTTAAAGCGGTTTTCTAGCCTTCGAAAGCATGTCCTTCCAGTGGCTGTGGCCAGCTTCATAATCGGTTTGTATAGGAAGTGTCTAAAAAAGCCAGTTTTTAAAAACTGTGCCTCTAATTTCACATTGTGCTTCCTGCATAAATTCATTAGCTTCTTCTAAAAATCTTAGTCTCTGTTTGCCAAAATAACCCACTCAAAAGTAAAAAATGCAGTAGGGAAAAAAATGAAGCCTCTTGTTTTATTGACTCCAAACAGTTTTTGGAAATGTAATCTGATCTCTTAGCCGGTGAGTTTAGGCGCAACTGTGAGTCATGCTGTAGGTCCGTTTCTCCGGCCTTTCCCTCCTCACCTCCTGGTTTCCCGGAGGCCCAGGGTGGTGTGCTCTGCCGCGCAGCTCTGCCAGAGCGGACGTGAGGCGCTCTGACGGGGACGTGATGGTGTGAGTCTTCGGGCAGCTCACGCAGGACGTGTGCCAGAGGAACAGGAAAAAATGACTCCTCAGACCTGGCACTGCTGACAGTCTGTGCGGGTGACTCTTTGGGGGGTTGCTGTGCACTGTAGGGTATTTAGGGGGATCTCTGGCCTCTGCCCCTGCCCAGTCACAACAACCAGAAACTGTCTTCAGGCACCGACAGATGTCTCGTGGGGAACAGAATTGTCCTACCAAGGTAGACCGTCGTGGGTAAAATGTCAAGAAATACCGCAAACCCATCTGTTATTACCCTCCTGGCTGACGAGGCGAATGACAGCTGTTTCAGATTACTGCAGGACACAGACGATTTTCTACCGAAGGGGTCGCCCCACTTACAAGCTAGACCCTACCTCCACAGCCCTTCTAGGTGTCCATCAGAGCCATCAGCCTTCTGTCAACTGAGGACACAGGACAGCAGCCCTTACAAGCCAAGTGTACCAGTCCCGAGAGAGAGCAGGGCCTTAGAGCACTAGAGGCGGAAGGGGACCCGGCGAGCATCTCTGCAGACACCCTCTTTCTGACACAAGGACAATGAATCTGGCAAGGACGCCAACTTGCCAGCATCACAGGGCTGTGCAGTGGCAGAGACTGGAATCCAGATTTTTGAACTCCACTCCCAGACTCTTTACACCAAACTGGAGATGCGTTGGCTGTGGCAGACGGGGTGGTGCGCAGGGAGCTCCCATGGTCCCGCCCTCAGACATGAGAGTAAGGGGTGGGGAGAGTGCGGCGGAATGCGCATCAGGTCTGTAAGCACAAGACCTCGCGGCTTTGCTCGTCTTCTCAGATGCTTTCTCTAGACTTCATCCATGTTTAGGACAAGGTGTGCTCACCTTCACATGCATTTTAAAGCACCATGCTGCTTGCTTTTACACGGAAGATGTCACCGTGTAAACTGAACTATTATTAGATATTTCCCTTAAATATTTCTTGGTCTTCTAAAATGTATCCGTTTCTCAAACCTCTCTCCTGATTTCCCTAACTCTGTGCCTCCCTCAGTTTAAAAACTCACATTGTCCTTCATCTGTTTCTTTTTATTTCTCATGTTGTTTGTTTTCCAAATGATTTCTAGATTTTAATGGTTTCTTCATAATGATTTTGAAAAACAATTCTTTCTTTTCATACCCATTGCCACCACATCTTAGTGGTCCCTATCAGTGTATATGTTGACTAATAAGCTATACCAAATTTATTTTGCCATGTTTAGTCTTTTTTCCATCTACTACGCAACACACCTTGCCTACAACCACCGAGGATGATTCTTATGACATCTTACGTCATGACCATACCAGCGAGTGTTGACCAAACGATTCCTGGCGAAGGCACAGTCGCGAGGTGGAAGCGGCGAAGCGGGTTTTGGGGAGCAGGGGGTGGGTAGCCGAAGAAGTGATGGAGAGAGGCCTTCCTTGGAGAGGTTCTCTTTTACTTGAAATGTGCATCGCAGGTGACTGCAAGGCTTAGAGCTCAGCACACGTGCGTGCAAATAGACATACACAGAAACGTGACGATTTTCACTTCAAATTCCTGAGATTTATCCTCTCAGTTCCAGTTAAAAGGGAAATTCTAAAAATGGCAGTTCAAGAAGACCTTAAAAGGCCATGTGTGGTCATCTCAGCCTTTTCCCCTCTCAGGTGTGCTTGATACAGCAGCCAGTGTCACCACGGCGGCCACCAGAGTGCACGGTGGCGATGCTGCCATTCGCCCTTTGCAGGTCGGAGGGCAGCTGTGCACACGTGCAGGCCGGCCGGTGGGCACACAGGCAGGGCCGCCCTGAGGGGCCCGTCCAGCTCTTCAGAAAGTGCTGTCCCAGAGCGACCTTTCAGGCTGCCTAGCCACAAGGCCACCCTCCATCAGCGTCCTGCCTCCGGGGCTTCCTTTCTGTCTGCACGTTAGAGGCGGAGCCCAGCCCTTCCCGCGTGGGAGTGGCGGTCTGCCACGGCTGCCTCGGGTTCGCCTGAGCTCCGGAGAGTGACTCAGTGTTCCTGTGGAATGGGCGTGCTTTTGTTAAAGTTAGATGTTCTCTCTATTTTTTTTTTCCTATTTAAAAGATGGTTGGAATTGTGACTTCTGTGGACACCTTTTTTTTTTTTTTTTTTTTTTTTTTGTGGCTAACATTTCCAGGGACATCCCTTCTAGGCATCCATGTTTCCATGAGGGCAAGTGCAGGTGTTTTATACGATAGGACTTTGCCCCTGGGTCCCAGTTGATTGGCTCAGTAGTTAGAATCTGATCCAAACTGGGCCACCGAACCCCCTCCCCTAGGTCTGAATTTTAGAGGGAGTGTTTTGGCCGTAAACTAACCTGGAAGCTCCTCGGTGGCCAATTGTATGCCTTGAAATGGAACTAACTGGTTTACACAAAGAGAAAGAAAAATGGACTGGGGATGAAGAGGCTTTGCTGCTGCACCTGTCCCAGCTGCGCTGCGGCTCTTCCTCGGCCCCATCTCCCTTGGGGGCCCGGGGACCACCCAGGGGCCTCCTGGTCCTGCGAGCTTCCTAGGCCGTTTCCGTCGCCTGCAGCTGAAAGCGAGTTGCGCCCTGGCTCTGCTGTTGCACACCCGTGAGAAGCGCGTGGCGGCTTCGGCAGCTTTGAGGGGAGCCACCTTGGCACCGTGAGAGGTTGAACGGTGCCACCGCTCTGTGCACACGACAGCCCCACAATGCTCAAATGTGCGGGGGCTCCAGCTCAGAAAGTAAACAAAGGCCACAGGTTCTGGGATGACCAAGAAGGGGCAGACCCGAGCTTGCCATACCATTCTTCATTCGGTGCAAAACTTCAGCTCGCTCCCATTCTCACTGAAGACTGAACTCGGGGGCCTGGGGTCCCGGGCCTGGCGGGGCTGCTCCTGGGACGCCGCTGTGCAGGGCTCTCCAGCCTGGGCCCCGCGCCTGCCCGCCTAGCCTGTGCCATCCTCTGCGTCCAGTGCCGCGCTCACCCCGCAGGGCTCTTGAGCCCCCAGAGGACTCTCCATTCCCCAAAAGTTTTGGGTTTTACTGTCGCAGTCACTCCTTTGCGTGTCCTGTTTTGGTGGTTGGTTTGCTTCCTCTGGGGAGGCTGTCTGTAAGCTCTGTTTGGGTGGTGACTGCACCTTTTACCCCTTTAACTCCACCCGCCTCCCGCCCTGAGTCCACTGAGTGTCAGCATTTGCTAGAGTGTTTTGTTGGAATTAACACATACAAGAGTTAAAATATGGCAAGTTCCCTGTGGGAGCCAATTATAAATTTTGTTGAAAAGGGGCATTAAAAAGTTAAAAAGCTCATGTTGGGAGATGCCTAAAAAGTTAAATCAGCAGCTGCTGCAGACACAGGGACATTTGAGAGAATGAGGGGTGGAAGTCTGAAGGGGGAAGAGCTCGTGAGGGAGTAGGAGCCCACGAGGGCGAAGAGAAGCAGACGGCGGCCAGGCACTGAGCCGCGTGTTTACCTCCTCCCACGTTGGGGCGCGTCTGCGTGCCCTGCACCTCCGGGCTGTGCACTCTCTGAGGCCATCGGTCCTTTCGGCTCCGTCCACCACAGTCATGCCCGCCCCTGGCTCTCAGGCCAGTGGGATTCATGAACATTCTGGAGTAAGCAAGCCACCACCAGTGAGCCGAAATACACTTGTAGCAGGGATTTCTGTAGCAGTCACATGCACTTCCCAGAATTTCTGAAATTCGTACCCAATTTCTGCAGTGGCAGCTAGGGACTGACCGACAGAAGTCAAGTATGAGAAACACCACTGGTGAAGTGGCATCACCAGGGAGAGGCGGTGAAAACCCATGTGCCGCAGAGACTTGGTGCCCACCGGTAGTGGATAGGAAGACTGAGAGCTGCCCAGCACGAGGGACGCTGGTCAGAGGGAGCGGCCCAGCCGGCAGGGGCAGCCTCTGTGACTTTGTATTTTAAGCACTGGAGATTGACAAAATGGTGTAAGTAATGGGGAAGAATTTAAAGATATTAAAACATTTATATAAATAAAGTATGGGCACCAGGCTGCAATGAAACTTACCTGAGCCCACTACTTGTTTTACTTTTAAACGTGTAATTTATTGGCAATTCTCAGCTTTCTCTAAAGTGTAAAATTATTGATAATTTTCAGTTTTGTACTTGTATATAGGTTTTTTTAAATAATGAAAGTAAATTTTTCTGTAGTTGAGAAGGAGGATTCCAGAACTGGGAGGAGCATTTTGAGATCACCTAGTCCCAGGGTGGCAGAACCCAGTCCAGGTCGGGCGGCCCCTCCTTTTCTGCGTCTAGCAGGTGGTCAGTGGGGGTCTTTTCTGAAGAGCCAGGGCTGGGAATCGCAGTCCTCCTTAACACAGCAGCTCAGGCAGCGGCTGGTCTGAGTGAGCAGACCAGGAAGGGACGTTTTTTATTGGACTTACTGGGGTGACACTGGTTGATAAAACCACACTGGTTGCAGGTGTACAACTTTCTAACACATCATCTGAACACCACATTGCGCACCTGTCACCCAGAGTCAGGTCTCTCTCTGCCACCACTTACCCCCTGCCCCCGCGTTTAACCCCCCTACCTTTCCCTCTGGTAATCGCCACACTGTTGTCTGTGCCTTTATTTTTTCCCTTAACCCCTTCACCTTTCTCACCTTGCCCCCCAGCGCCCCGCCACTCCGACAGCTGCCAGCCTGCCCTCTGTATCTGTGTCGGCTTCTGTTTTGTTTGTTTCTTTCGTGCATTGTGTCCCACACATGAGAGAGACCACGTGGTGTTCGTTCTCCAGCTGGCCTCCTTCACCGAGCGTCGTGCCGTCCAGGTAAGGACAGAGCATCCTGCTGTCGTGGAGCGTCCATCCCGTGCGTCTCACAGGAGAGGGTCCCGGGTCCTGGGAGGCTGTGGGACCTACCAGAGTCAGGCGGAGCTGGGGCGGGCTCATTTTCGTTTATAAACCCAGTGCTCACTGTTTAGGCCATTTAATTTAACGCAGGTACTTTAAAGTGGCATTTTATTTTTGCATGGAATTATTAATGTAGAATGTTACATAATCATTGTTTCTCAATAATGTCGGAAGACAGACAAAGGAGAAAATAGTGCTGTTATTTATCATACGCAATTAGTGAAAAGGCAGAGTTGCAGAAAGGCATTAAAATAGTATAGAGAAATACTGCTTTGTGAATCATCGAAGTTAATTTCAGCATCGTTCTAAGCATTTTAAATTCTCAAATGTTTTCAGTGGCTGGGGGAGGGGAGGGAGGAGTGGGAGGCCCCGAGCCTTCACCACGGCGGGTCCTGTCTCTGGAGGAGCCAGTGTGGCTGTTCTCTAGTCTGAGGCTGCTGTAACCAGCAGCCTGCCACTGACGGGGAATCGATCTACTGCGGAAATCGGCGCAGACGCAGGTCTGGAAGGCAGAGGGAGCCCAGCAGGCCTACTGGCCTCACAGGTGGAAGCCGGCATCCCGCCTGTGTCCAGCGCCTCTGGGCACGGTCCCACCCGGGGAGTGGCAGCTCTCCCCACTGCTCTCCGTGTTGCGTCAGGTGGAGAGCACGCACAGAGAGCGGCTTGTTTTAGCAACGTCTGTTTCGCGCCTTAGAAGTGCCTCTTTCAGACTTTCAGCTTCAGGTAGGGACAGGTCAAGGCATAATCGGTAAGCAAAGAAAGGAGTTTTCTGAGTCGTTAGCTTTCTGTTGTTGTAACTCCCTCCCCATTCTCTGTCCCTCCTCTTCCCTCCGCAGTTCGATAGCACCCTCATCGTCTGTCTAAGAGACTCTGTGCCATGGGCCTCTACGATCTTGTGTATTAAAACTCATAATCGGGTGAAGGTCTGATGATGTCATTAACATTGAATGTAAGTGACTAATAAAATGTTATCTTCCATAGAGACATTTGCATTTTAATATGCACCAAGCCTCAAATCAGAGGCATCAGGGCTTTTTGGATTTGCTGGGGTGACATGGACGTTTTAGTGAGGTTCTCTGGGCTGCTGCACACTCCATGTACGGGAGCCAGTCTTCCCAGTGGGCAGGACAGTAGCTCAAGTCGGAGAACAGCCACCGTGTCAGCCAGACAGCTTTGGGGAGCTCGGGTGAGGAGTGGCCGCGACGAGAGCTTCAGTTATCAATGTCGAAATGAGCCTTGTCTCTTCAAAAATAATTTTCTATATGATTGGTCTTGATATGGAGAATTCTGTAATTTCCTTTTGTGCTTGAAACGGTGGCTCTCCCCTCATTGACCCTCCCTGAGAGGCAGTGTCTCCCTTTAGATCTTTTCCTGCTGATAACATGATACTGAACCCCAGAGACCCTCCGTGCTCCGTCTTGGGACCAATGTCCAGGTCTCCGAGGGAGCCCAGCCGGGACCACTGGTGCCCCCTGTCCCCAGGCACGCTTTGTCAGCTCTGAAGCGGGAAACAGGATGGAGCACACACCGCCTCTCTGGTTTTATTAGCAGTCTCGGGTTCATTTGGAGCCGCGGGGAACTGACGCGGGTTATTTAGACAGCGGCGGAGCGGGCCATGGAAAGCAAGTCCCGCTGCTAGTGTTTGGAGGGACGTACTTTTAAAAGCACTTTGCTGATAACTGTCATAAAATGTTTACATTTCTACCTATGGAATTAAATGGCCCCAAGAATAAGCCAGGGAAAAAGTAGCGAAAGGCGCGCGGTGGTTTACGTTTTGATTATTGCGTGACCAGGAATCCAAAGGGGGCAAGCCCAGCGGTGCCGCTCGCCTCAGGGAGGTGGAAACCGTGCAGACAGGAGGAGCCGCGGAGGAGCGAGGGCGGAATAAGGATGGGCCTTTGTGTTTCCGAAATGTGTCCCGTGTTTTGAGTGGACAGACTTAGTTAGGTGCCTTTCCAGCTCCCCATGGCCACCCCCCACCCCAGCAGCATCTGCCGCGTGACCATGGGGCGTGTCCGTGACAGAGGAACCCAGGGATGTGCCGCCCCGTGGGGGGGCCGCCGCTCTTGCCGAACCTCCTGGCCTTCCGCACAAAGCGCGTGTCGGCTTTAGTGACGTGGATGAAGGGGCCTTCCACCAAGAAGGGAGTCGGTCAAGGGCCTGTGAAATGAAGCAGACCTCGTACGTGCTGCATGTGTACGTGTTCCCCTTGAAAGCAACACTTGAAAGAAAGATAGAGAGCAAAATATTTAGAAACATAAATTTTAAAATTAACATAATAAGGAAACGGATCATAATAAAAAGTTGCAAGAAAAGCCGTCTGCAGAGGAGACGCTGCAGGCCGAGCAACGGGTGCTCTGTCTAAGCTTCAGCCTTCACGGAATCACGTGGTTCGGGTGCTGGAAGCGTCACGCCTTGAGATGTCTTGTGAAGGACGTGTTGTTTCACTCTGTGCTAAGGAAAACCACATCCTCCCAAAACACACACACACACCACACAAATCACACCTTTGTTCAGAGCCCGCGTTGTCATCAGAATGGAAAAGGTTGGGTTCATTTACCATGTACGTTTCTGTGGCTACAGATATAATTGGGTTGATTCCATGTAGCCTTTGCTTCTCTCGCATTTTAATTGAAAAGCCTCCAGAGTGTAAGAAGCACAGAGCTGGCCTGAGACTTCAGGGGATGTCTTGTAGGCGGCAGTGGGCCAAGATGACAACCTGAAGACGGGGGCGCGCAGGTTGTGGGGCCAGGAGCCGGGCGTGTTACCGCTTGGGGCTTCCAGGCAAGGGTCCCGGGGGCTGGCGAGGAGCCTGCTTGTTCTCTACCTGTTTTTGGCTTGGAAATGCGTACGGGTTTCCTTTCTGGCTGCTTAATTTAACACTTTTATCACAGCATTTTCTTGTCAGGGTGAGTGCCGGGTGTTAGGAGTGCCGTCAGCCGAGGAATTTAAGCAGAGTCTGGTGGACTAACATACAGGGCTCAGGAGCAAATGGCACACCGGCAGCAGGGAGGAAACCATTTTGCAACTTTTGGGTGGTGTTAAAATAAGCATACGCATAATAACATTTTCATTTTCATCATCGAAACTGTGCCTCTGGAAACTTCACGGTTCAGTGGGAGTGTGCTCCAGGCACACTCAGAAGATGGATTTGTGAGCCGCTGACTCTGGATCTCCAGAGCGTCTTCCGTCTGTGTGGCCTGCGTGCCGCAGCCACAGCTCCGCCTGCGGAGGGACTGTTTTCCCGTTCAGCACATTAAGAACCTAGCTCACTTCACAGACCCTGCTCCGTGTTTATGCCTGAGATAACAGGCGGACAGCATCTCATTACAAGTGTCTGTGCAGCTAACGTAAGGACGTGGCTGTCTGGGCAGGGAATGCACCCCTGCTGAAGTGAGCTCCCCAACGGTTTTATTAACGTCTGCAAATTGTATTATTTTCCCATCATATTTGAAATACTGCCCTTCCTAATGCCTGCTCTGACCCACGCCGTCTTCCCCGGAGTGGCCAGACACGGCGTCTGAGGTTCCTGTGTGTGGTCTCATGTGCTGCCACATCGCTCGTGACCCAGGCGTCAGAGCTCACAGAGGCTCCCCGGTGCCGCGGCGTTGATTAGAAGCCCAGTCTGCGTATGCACGCCGTCTGTGCCGTGGGACCGCAAAACAGGGCGGGGTAACGTTCGCCTATTTGAAGGGAGGTTCAGAAACCACTAATAGAACGTAGAGGGAATTCCCTACTGCGAGGAAGGGGGTTGGCTTTTTAGAATTAAAAAAGGTGCGCAATAGGAATGTTGATGGCACTGTGCACTGTTTGCCTGGAGTTTTTAGTCCACCGCCCCTGAATTAATTTCAGTAGGTCTGCTCCCCAGATGAGCTGAGCGTGCAGACAGCACGTTTGGCCAGGCGGGCCCTGGAAGCGACCCCGGGTTAGGGCCGCTGGTGCTGTGGAAGGGGCGGGTCTCAGCTCAGCTGCAGCTGCCCTCCAGCAGGGCAGTGGCCGGGCCTGAGCAGCCAGTCATGTCCCAGGAGAAAGGCCGGAGGCGTGGCTGCCAAAGATGAATGAGGCCCTCGCCTCTCGGGCCAAAAATGCTTTAAAAGCCAGGGATCTGTTTATCTTTGATTGATTGTTCAGTCTGATACATTTCTTTATCAGGTTTATTGACTACAAAAACATATATCAAAGAAAAATCACAGTTTCAATTTGGGGGGCACGGAACTCCTGCCATCTCTGCAGCCGCTGCTCCCACAGGCCCCGGGCAGGAAGGAGGCCCGGGGTCCATGGTGGGCACAGCTGCTAGGAGGGCCTTTCCCCTCATCCTCCGGAAGGTCCTCAGACACTGAGTGTCCAACAGGCCTGGCAGTGCCAGGAGCTTGGGCAGCTGTTGGAATGGGAGTGGGCAAAAAAAACTAGGAAAAGAACATTCTTTAAACAACTAATGGCGCGGAAGCGATCCCGAGCTCCACCAGTTCCTGCTGCCCCGATCACTGACCACCGTCTCACCCGTCGGAGTGCCCGTGTCACGCAGGCGCTGCGAGGGCCTCCACCTGTGCTGCCAGGGTGGTGGGGGCCGCACATGGTCTCGCTCCCCTGCAGCCCCCGCGGGCGCTCTGGGCTCGAGGCCTCAGCCTCAACCTCCGGGAGGCCTGGGTGCTCCAGGACCATGGGGTGCGCGCTGACTGCAGCACAGCACCCTCGGATCTTCACCCGTGGCCCCAGTGGAGCGCCACATCGTGTGCCCCTCTGACTGAGTGCACAGGAGCTGAGGTACCCACAGAAAGCCCTGCATGTGTGGGTGTGGCGGTCACCACAGTTTGGTGGGACCAGTAGCCAGTGTGAAGTGTTAACTGCAGGTTTCCTCAGAGTTTGCCCTTTTGAAATAGCCTCGACTTAAAAAATAAAAATAATAATTGCATTCTTTATTCCCTATGCATTTTTCAAGATTGTTGTTTTCTATTTTTGGCTTGTTAGCTGAAAATTCCTCACGGGACACTGGCCAGTTTAGGGCGGTGTCATCTTTGGGTTCTGGGAGCTGGTCTCTGAACACATTTTGTGTTTTCGTGGAAGGTCCGTTGGAGGGGGCGCCGGGGAGACATAAACCTGTCCTCTGCAGGTGGCCGCCTGTGAAGGTGTCCCCCTGCCACCACAGGCAGCAGCAGTCAGGGCACAGTGACTGAGCTGCGGAGAGCAGCCCTAGCTGAACTCCCACTGGCCGTGGACCATCTGGGGGGCACCTGCGCTGGGGGGTGTAACACACGTCACTGCGCTTGCTCTGCCGAGCCTGGGACCCTGGCAGAGCCTTCCCGAGAGCAAACTCCACTTCGCAGTGGTCACCACCGGCAGAGCCACTAACGAGGCCTAATTGAAGCGACAGGGTCTGCTCGCGCACATTAGCATCTCTAAGTCGTCCCAATTAAGGAACAGAATGCAGCAGGGTGGGCACTGTGTGCGTGCAGAGCGGGCCTGGCCCGGGCGAGCCTCACCAAGCAAGGCCAAAGGCTGAGTGCCCGCAGCCGCCGGCGCCGTCTAATTGCTGATTGACGCACACCCTTGGGTGGCCTGCTGCTTCCTAATGATGTTTGAGACGGTTTGGGGTCCTAAGACAACAAGCTTGTTTTGGCACAAAGCCAACAATTTATCTTCATTTGTTGCTGTTTTACCCTTTCAGGAAAAAAAAAAATACATATTGCAGGATGGCAATGAGAAACACCAGACACCAAACCGTGAGTGTAGGAGGCCCACTGTGGTTCGTGTGTAGGGAGTCGAGGTGCCCAGTGTAAAGCTGCGTGAGAGAAAGTATTTCTAGAGCGCCAGAGACGGGAAAATGGAGAGACGTGTAGCTCGTTCTATTGAAAAGGTGAGATCACAGCACGAAATCATAAAACCTTACAGACTTTACCTGAGGACCCACTGCCAACGTGAACGGCCTCGGTCCGGCACACGGCGCAGCCCTCTCCTGCCCTCGACACGTGCAGGGAGCCGTGGGGCAAGTGGAGGAGCTTCAGGCGGGCCCCAGGGACCCGGAAAAGGTGGCAGTGCGGACGGGCCGAGGCTGTGCACTCACTGCTTTATGTGCCCGTTCGACAAATGTCGGTGGGTCTGCTGCCTCACATGCCCCTTTACGTGCCCCGTGAACGTTAGGGTTAACTTGTCAACAGCTGCAGAGCAGTGTCCTGGAACTGTAAAGCATTTAGCTGTCCGACTCGTGGATGTGACTTAATCGCTCATTTATTTAGGTCTTTTTTACTCTTTGTCAGTAGCTGTTTTATGGTTTTCCGTGTAGAGGTCTGGCGTATCAATTAGTAGATTGACTCATACATTTCTGACTTCTTAGGCTTTTGAAAATTGTACTATTTAAAATTTTTCATTTTCTGATAGCTTGTTGCCAGCATATCGGTGGATAGTTCCCTCCTTTAGCCAGCGCGCAGGGACCGCGCTACGTGCAGTTCTCATCCCTCGCACACTCTTTTGGACCTTCATGTACAGTTGTGGCCTCTGGAGGCGCTGTAATTTCATTTCTTGTTTTCCATATCTAGTACTTCATTTCATTTTCTTGCCTTATTTCACTGGCCAGGGCTGCAGACTGATATTGCATAGATAAGGTGATATTCAGGATTTTCATCTAGGACTGTTCTCGGGAACATTTTCCAAAATTCCTCAGGGATGATGTTTCTGTAGATACTGTTTATTAGAGTATGAGAAGACCATTTGTTTCTAATTTACAATTCTTTAATAAATGTTCGCTTCTACCAGTTGCCTTTTTTAACATATGTTAAGATGTTCTTGATTATTGTTTATGTATTTTTAGTATTAAATCCAAACTTACATCCCTGGTTAGGTTGAATAATACTCACACACACACACGTAAAATATATATATTTCTGGATTCAATTAGCCAATAATTTGCTTAGAAATCTTTTGCAATATATTATTAGAGAGATTAGTCTCCATTTTTCTTTCTCGTAATGTCAGATTTATTATCATCGTTATCTAGTTTCACAAAATAATCTGCCCAGCATTTTCTGTTTTCTGGAAGAGTTGGTATACGACTGTGTTGTTTTCTATTCTTTTTCAAGCCTGACCTCGGTTGCACCCAGCCCTGAGCGGGCACACACGCACACAGTGTGTGTGGTGTGGCCATGGCTTCAGTGTTGATATAGGTGCCATGGTCACTCTCAGCCCCGGTTTGTCAGTAGTCCAGCCTGGTGTCAGACCGTGACCGCAGGTGAGTCTTGGGTGTAGGTAGGGTTTTATTCAATATTACGCAGTGGACACGTTCAAGTCATAGTGCCACACTCTATTGACTCCTTGGTATTTTTAATCATTATCACATAATTTTGTACATTTTCTGTCTTATGTTAGTCTTTACTTTCTAATGTATGCTGATCCCTTTCATGACTGGATTGAAAGTTTCTTGAGAACAGAAGCAATATCGCATCCTTGTTTAAATTATCATATAAATACAGTTGAAACCACCTATTTGTCTACTCAGTGATTACTACAGTCATGAATTTGGTCTTCATCTTTCACATGCATGATTTCATATGTTAATTATATTTGTGTCTATGGAAAAGCAATATAGAGTCTTGGTTTTCATAATTCAAGCCTTATATAAATATCATGCTATCCATCTTTTTCTAGTAAGACAGTTTTATTTTCTCTGAAATTTTATTACAGAGTGCAGCCCTCCTCTGACTGGGGGCTGCCGCCCCGCCCCTGTGGTGGTCCCAGCCTCAGCAGCGTTCGCCAGACCCGTGCAGCAGCCCCTTAACCAGCCACCCTCCGCTTCTGCTCCTAGCCCTCTAGTGTTTTTGTTTGGTTGGTTGGTTTCTTTTAAATAACTTAGAAGCTTTGTGATGCTTATGTAACTGGAATTAGGTAATTTCCCAGCTCTCCAAAGAGTATTTTCTCTCTCACTCACAGCCTCGAAGCTCTTCCTCCCTGGCCCCCTTCATTACTGTCCTCCTTGCTCCCTCCGCACAAGGCTTCAGCCCTCCTTCTTCAGCCTTTCCACTTCCTGTTCCTTCAGCCTGTCTCCCCCAGAGGGCACATGGACCACTGGTCCAGGTCTTTCTCCGTGAGGCCGCCTTTGACCAGACTACTTACGGTTGTGAGTCCCCTCTGCCCTCCCCCACGCCTCCCACTTCTGCCCATCCTCACTGTCTGTGGCAGACAGGTCTAGAGTCACATGTATTTGTGGGTAATTTGTTGGTTTCTTGGTTGTCTGGTGGCTTTCCTCTGCCAGGGGAATGGAAGAGCAGAGGCTCTGTTTTGTTGGCACTCTATCCTAAGCATCTAAGATGATGCTACAATGTAATAATTTCTCAGTAAATACTAATTGCCCAGATAGTCAAAGATTGTTTTCTGTAGCTTGCTTTATTCCTACCTGAAGATACATGTGAATCTGTCCATTCACTTGTGAACATACTGGAATTCATCTGGTTTCCTTTCCATGCGCATTTAGTTTATCACTGCACATTTTTAAATTAACATCTGTTTTTTAATCCAAAGGTAAGAGTTACAAAGGATACATGTTTCTGAATATTTTATGTAGTATTTGTGCTTTAAATATATTTTTGTCTGAACCTTGTAACCGATTTGGCCAATCTGATTTATAGGAAATGTTTATCATTTAACTAAAATGGCAAACCAGTCTTCATTGTCAAAATAAACAGCTATCAGACTTATTTTCTGTCAGAAATATATGACTTTATTTTTCAGTTCAAATAAAAGTGCTCTATACTCATCTCCATGACAACCAATTCACTCTTGAATTCTGTTTCTGAGATAGATGGAGAGAAGTAGGATAGATAAAAAGGTAAAGACAGGTGGTGGGGACTCGTTTTGTCACTTGGATGAAACGAGGCCCCGTGCCCTGCTGTGTTTCTCAGCCACCCGGCCCTGGCCTCTCCTGCATGAGCCGTGCGTCCTTGAACCATGTCTTTGCACCCAGAGATGTGTTTAGAGCCAGAGCCGTCAACCATTGTAAGGTTCCAAAGGAGAGTGGAATCCCTTTCTTTCTGAAAAGGACGATTGTTAAGGGGGAAGGGCTAATTAAAGTGGAAAGGCAGGCCTCCCTTCTGTGGACTCCCGATTCCAAACAGAGCACCACGGAAGCTGGGGAGAGAGCTGCCCCCGCCCCGGGTGCTTTGGGTGGCTACTTGGATTGCATGGCGTGGTGCGTCTTCAGCTCTACTCAGCATTGCCAGGTAGCTTCCCAGAGTGTCGGACCCACACTTCACCCTGTAATTAGGGCGGCCATTGCTCCCCTCCTCTTCCACGTCGTCAGGTGTTTAAACTTTAAACCTCCTGGCATCTGTGTCATTTGATCGCACTGTAATTAAATTTGTGTTGTAACTTCTCGGGAACTGTGAGTTTGAGGCCCATGTTGCGAGTTGGTGGCCATCGGGGCAGCCCATTCCGTGGGCTGAAGCTCACGCCATCGGCCAGGCCCTGGCACTGGCGCGGTGACTTCCTGACGGTGCTCACACATCCTCGAAGGCAACCTGTGTCTGCTCACACACTGTAAGATTTTTCTCGGACGGCGGCTCTCTTCTTTTTTCAAAGAAACCCTTTACCTTAAGAGCAGTTTTAGATCTACAAAAATGTTGCAAAAGATAGTGCGGAGAATTTTGTGCACCCACACCTAGTTTTCTGCATTGTGTGTCACCTTACACTAGCAGGGCACACCTGTCACAGTTCACGAACCAGCGCGAGCTACTGTGATCCGGTGAGGTCAACCCCACAGCCACGGGTCCTTACCTCAGGCCCTTCTGTGTCCCAGGGTCTCGCCTGAGGCGTCACAGCACCTTAGTCATCTTGTCCCCCTCGGCTCCTTCTGGCTGTCTGGCCTCATTTTTGACAACCTTAACAAGGTTTAGGAGTAGCGATCAAGTATTCTCCAGTTGGAATTCGGGTGATATCTTTCTGGTGGTTATTTTGAGGTTAAGCGTTTGGGGGAGGAACTTCACAGATGGAAAGTGCCCCTCTCATCCCCTCAGGTGTAGAACACACTCCGTCAGCATGACTTACCTCTGCTGATGTGACATCAGTCACCGGGTGGAGGGACTGCTTGTCAGCTTTCTCCGTGGCAGTGTAACTCGTATTTTTCTCCCTTTCCAAACTGTGCTCGTTGGAAGGAATTACCACAGGTAGTCCGCACTTAAGAAGTGGTCATTTCGGGGCCACCTCCTAGAGGAAGGGATTTGTGCAGAAATTATTTGGAAGTCTTTCACATGGGAGATTTTTCCATTCTTCCTCATTTATTTGATCAGTTATTTGTTTCAGTACAGATTCATGGGTATTTATTTTATACTTTTGATTATAACCCAGCACTACTTTATTTATTTTGTTTAAATTGTCCCAACATTGGCTGTGGCTGTCCCTTTTTACTTTACTTGAGGACTTTTATTTTAAACACTAGAAATAATTAATATGATTTCATTTGTTAATATTTTCCTTTTTGATTTATATTATTTTGTGTCATGTTTAATAAATTGTATCAAAAAAGGTGAAAGGGAATAAGAGATACAAACTTCCAGTTCAAAATAAGTAAGCCACAGAGCTCCAGTACACCGCCCAGGGAACGTAGCCAATTACGTGGTAACAGTGGTGCATGGTGACAGCTACTAGACTTAGTGTCGTGATCACACTGCAATGTATGTAAACGTTGGATTACCACGTTGTACACCTAAAACTAATATGATATGATATGCCAACTCTCCTCTAACAAAAATTAATTTAAAAAGAATCCTGTTTTCTAAATATGTAAGATTTCACAAATTCCAGTGCAAATTAAGAAAGTATTAATTTCAGCTAGAATGTTTGTGTATAATGTGAGACAGGTATCCAGTTTCTATGTTTTGCAAATTTGGCCAATTTTTCTTATTTATTTAAGAGACGATACTTTTGTTACTTATAATGTCACAATGAATATGTATTAAATTTTGTACACGCATGGGCCTGTTTCTGGGCTCTCTTTTCAGTTTGTCTTCTTCCCTGTCACTGCATCAATATTGCATGGTGTCACTGTTGCAGAAGTGTAATGGATTTGTTTAGTGTGAGCAGGCGCTGTGGCACTGTCCCAGCCACTCCCGGCCCTTGTCTCACACACGCGAATACTAGCATCGCTTGTCAAGTGCCGTGCGATTCCTTGTTAGGAAATCGATTTGAAAATATTGATTTCTTCCCTTCTTTTTCTTCCTGAATGAAATCCTTTATATCTGTTTGCTGTTGTCGCCCCGTTAACTGTGCATGCGAATGCTCCCCAATTCTGTGTGTTGACCTTCTGTGCCGGACCCACGATGAACTTTCATGTTAGCCTAATGGTTAATTTATCTAAAATTATCTGTCTGTCCCATAGTATTATTTATAAATAATGACAGTTTGGTCTCTCCCATGCTAACGCACAAATAGTGTTATTTTTCTTACTTTGTTGCATTAACTAGGCTTTTCAGTCCTAGTTAATTTACTTTCCAAATATTTGGGGACTTTAGAAGTAACTTCCTATTTCTAATTTCTAAATTAATTCCATCATGATAAGAGAACATAATCTATATTATTTTACTCCTTTAATAACTGAGACTTATTTTATGACCCAGTGTATGTTCTATCTTGGGGAATATTCCATGTGCACTTGAAAAGAGTGTGCAGTTACCAGCTTTTGGTGCAGTGTTCTCTGAAAGCCAGGTGAGGTAGTTGGTAATGTTTTAAAAGCCCTTATATTTCTGTTGCTTTCTGTTATTCTCTTTTGTCAGTTACTGAGTGAGGGTGTGCAGAGGCTTGGTGTTGGTGTGGCCACGTCAGTGCTCTTGAGTAAGACTTCAGTTTCAGGTCTCCTGTTTCATCCCCAGTGGCTCCATTCGGGCCTTTGTAAAATCTTCTACCCTTCACACTATGATCATCTTTTTTATTTAATTCTTCGAGCATACTGATTAACATCTTTTTGGCTGTTCCTGTTATCTCTGATTGTGCTTTTGCCAATTGATGTCTTTCCTGGTCACAGGTCAGTTTTTCCCATGACTCCTTATGTCTAGTGATGTTTGACTGCAAGGCAAACCGTGTGAATCTCGCGTTTTTCAGTGCTGGGTATTGTGTTTCTCTTAAGAACAGTCAAGTTACCTGAGAACGAGTTCGTCCCTTCTGAGTGCTATTTTTAGAATTTTAGGGTGGGCCTAGAGTAGGATTTATTCCAGACCAAGTTTAGCTGTGCGGATGAGTTGGCACCTTTCTGAGTTGTCTGATGAATGTCCCTTGTACCCAGTGAGGTCCCTGGGCCCAGCTCGTGGAGACATGAATCATTTCCTGCCGTGTGTGAGTTCTGGGAATTGTTTCTGGTAACACTTGTTCTTTTTCTAGAAGTTGCATTTGCTTCACTTCAGAGAGTTTCTATGCAGATGTGTGGAGATTAGTGTCCATTAAAATATTCAGAAACACTCTCTGCATGTTTCTGGAGTTTTTTCCATGTAGCTCCCTCCTTTCTGTACTCGGCCCCACAGCCTGAAAGTGGGTCCCTGTCCCCCATTTGGGCGAGACCTCTGCCGTCGGGCCCGGCCACCCCTTCCTGCGCCTCGGCCCGCAAACCGGCAGAAACCTGGGGTGAGCATCGGGCCCGCTCTTTTTCTTATTCTCCTTCTCAGGAATCACAGACCTGTGATGCTCAGCCTCTAACTACTGTCGCTTCACACGTCGTGGCCCATTTTCTGGTGGTTTCTGATGAGAGGGCGCATTTAAATCTGCTTTCTCCCTCACCACTGGGACTGGAAGACCTCCTGGTGTCGCTCTTGGTTCATTGCTGTTGTTTTTGTCGATTTTCGTTTCATGGAGAATTTAGATATGATTTCCTCACCAGAGCCATAGTTTGGATTTTATAACTCTTAATGAATGAAGTTAGTTTTTGTTAAAATTCTAATGCATCTTTTTGTCAGATTTTTTTTCCCTGTGTGGATTGTGATTAAACTGAACAAGGCCCTGGCCTGGGGAAGCCAAGCCGCGCCTATTTGGGGTATATATTAGCTCATTTCTGATCTTCTGCTTTAATCGGATGTCTATATGTCGTCATAGAAGTAGCTTTTACTCTGATTCTGCTTTCAGAATAAGAAAATCAGGAATTAAATGAGAGCTACTGTTTTACTCTGGTCTTCGTTTTGTTCTGCCAGAGATCTAAAAGCAAATGCAAGTTAAACTCCACGGTTGGCTTTGGAATTCGTGCACCAGATGGTACCTTACTGTCTGACAAGGGGCTGCCGGTGCGAGTCCCCAAAACCTGTAAGGCTTCTTTCGCCTTAGAGAATGTTGAGTAAGAAAAAAAAAAAATCAGGAGTTTCAATCATCCCCTATCAGAAAAATCTATAGTTCAGTGTAGCTATTTCAAATAAACATCCCAAGAGACTAAAAACCTATTTTAAATAAATAACAGTATCTTGTGGAATAGTCTCATGCTAGTACTATTTAAATGAACATTGTCTTTCATAGACTAAAATCTGTTTTAAAATTCCATCTATAAAACAGCAGAGGGAGAATTGTAAACATATAATCAGTCTATTTTCCTTGCCATTTAAAAAGTATTGTTCTTAAAATCTACTTTATTTAGGTCCTGAAGTAATCTTCCACGTTATAGTTTTGCTTTCGAAGGTCATGAGCAGGAATAAATATACCCATTTGGGTACAAGGAAAAGCTCCCAGTCGTGCCTAGTGACACTCTGCCCCACACGCCGCTGTCTCCCTCTAAGGTAGGAGCTAAAGTACCTGGAAATTTCAGCAGCTGCTCATTTCCTGGGATAAAGCAAAGCAGGAAATACCCACGTTAGATCAGTAGTGTTCAAGAACGAAGAGGCGGAACCTCACTTGTGCCGGAGGACCAGAGCAGGGGCTGGCGGACACTTTGCTGCCTTGACGCCATCCGTGGTCCGTGTGCGTGAGGCCGCGGGGCGCGGTCTCGCAGACCCCTCGGCAGCACAAGCCGTGGGCCCACGTGATCTCGGTCACGGCGTGTTAATAGCAACAACAGCAAACGAACAAACAAAACAAAGAAAATGCCCTGAGAAGTAAGGAGCCCAGACATCTAAAACAGTTTTTCCTGTTAAATTACACACCTCTTTTGAACCACACAGTGATTTTTTTCAGTGTCCTCACGCTGATCACGAACGGGGTTTTGGCCTGGCCTGTGGCTTGGAGGGCGGCGGGAGGACAGGGCTCAGAGGCAGTGCTGGTTTTTACGCGCTAATGCGTAAAAGTGCATTGTGATGGAGAGCCCTTACAGAAGCGTGAAGAGGCTGAAGATGCCTTCTGTGGGCGTGTAAGAGCCTTGCATTTGAAATTCATGATAAGAAAGTATGTACTTTGTGAAGAGACAAAGTTTCCAGGTAAAGTTTCTACTGAGATTTTCACTGGAGCTATTTTGAAATTTGATGGCAGAAAATGTGCAAACTAGAGACATGTTTCTGTTCTCTGCTCTTCTGTACCCGTGACCGAAGGCTGTCGGAGCCACTTGCCTTTCTGGCTGCAGTGCCCTGAGAAGGCAGGCGCTTTAAAGGGGCCACCTAGGTGCTGCTCGGGTGCCAGCCTGGCCCTCCTGCAGTGCCTGGCGTGCTTTGTCTCCTCACAGACACTCCGTTCCCATCCTCTGCCAGGCCCCGCTCACCCTCCCAGCCCTGGCCGCTCGGTGGCTCAGGCAGTCCCCTGGGCGCAAGACCCCTCGCTGTGCCCTGACGGTGACTGTCCCCATGGTTAGACCGTTCTCCGAGAGGGTCAGGGGACGTCGTTGTCGGTGCCATGGCCGACCCTCGAGCTCCACAACTGTGACAGGTAGAGCCCGCCTGAAGCCAAGGGCAGCTCCCTTTAAACTGTGCGCTATGTTACCTGAGGTGGGTGACGCGTACTCACTGCCGAAAACGAAGAAAATGCGCAAATTCAGGGGTCACGCTTCTTGTCCCATCTGATCTATTTTTTAAAATTAAGGCACTAAGGTGTTCAGACATTTAGTTTTCCTCCCCAGGGAGTCTCCTGGGGCTAGGGACTCGCTGCGTGCAGTAGACATAGCGGACCCCAGGCGAAGGGGCCTGTGACTCCTCAGCAGTCCCCAGTGGCAGCTGGACCGTTGTCCCTACCAATGGTTCCTGCAGCCGCAGATGCGTGTTGGGAGGAAAACGTGTTTATCCAGACTGGATGATGGTAGACAAACCACAGGGCAGAACGTGGTGACGTTCTCTGAGCTGAGAGAATCTTGGTCGTTACCATTTGGCTTTGGAGTCTGTGGCCGGTTTTGGACAACACGTTCAGTTCCCTAGAAAAGGGGGCACAGTCCCCCATTTGAGTCTCTGACAGGATGTGGCCGTGAAGTATGCTGGGCAGCCTGCCCCTCTTCATGCCAGCGGCAGCGGCCGCCCCCTGCCGCAGGGGGTTTGGAGCCAGACGGAAGGTCTTTATGACTCGGGAGCACCACGCGAACTTGGGCTCTTAAGGCTGTGGGGGAAGCCGCTAACAGGCCGATGTTTCCGAGTCTGTTGAGAATTCATCCGCCGGTAAATCTTTTTAAAATATGGGAACTGATACAGAATTTCCAACTCTTATTTTTTCTAAATATGTTAAATACAAGCAAAATCTAGTTAGTTGAAATACATATGAAAGGTCTAGTCGCAGTCAGACACAAAGCTGAACGTGGGGGCTACGAGGGTGAATTCCTTTTCTCATGAGCTGATAGCTTAGTTGGGGTGAGGCGCCATCACGGAGACAAAGCCGCAAATGTGATTGTGCTCTGAAGAACATGCGGTTGTACAAAAAGTCTAACTGAGCCACTTTAAAGTTAAGTATGAAGGAAGACACATGGTTGTCATCCTCGTGGCCAGTGGGCACCCGGCATGGTCCTGAGCATGTTACCGGTGGGGCAGCACTTGACCCCACACAGCCCTGCGAGGCGGGGAGTTTCTGTCCCCGTTTTAAGGATGTGAGAACTGACCCGGAGAGATGACTTGCTTTTAGTTTCGTAGCTCGCCAATGATGCAACCCGAACGAAGGCCGGCCTGCATATTTTCATAAACAGCGTTACGCAAATCTCACTGCATTGTTCCCGTTCGCAACCGAACGGTCAGAACTGGAGACCAGGGCTGGTCACGGACCAGCAGAGGGAACCAGCCTTTGACGGCGGTTTTCCCAGTGAAAACACATCAGAGTGCAGGGGTTAGTTTAGTTTTCTGCCCAAAGATGCTGAGGAGACAGGATTGCATTTAGAGGATGATTTTATGTGTCTAATACCGTAGTTTTAGATGCATTTTCAATGATATTATATAGAACCTCAATCTCACTCTTAAGGTATTGCATTTTCAGTCCTTCTACCTTGTTATAAGCAAACAAAAAGCTAAAATGCCCCCAAACAAGAGAGAACATGCTAAGATAGGTAGAGATCCCATGGTGCTTCGATTCCAGAGGCAATTTGGAATTACCTTTGTTTAAGAAAGTATTCATTTGTTGACTTGGTTTGCTTGTTTAAAGGCAGCTAAGAGGGAATTATGAATGTAAAAGAAAATGTCCCACATCGCCGCCGACCTGACCTGCTTGGAGCGACGCTACAGGGCCGAGAGGACGCTGAAGGGAGGGAAGCGCTTCAACACTTACCAGTAAACATTTGACTTTAAATGGAAACTATTGAGGTGAAGAAAATGAAACTCGATCACCAAATTTCCAAGAATTAAGAACAATCTGAGAAAAGGACATCCCGTTTCTATGGATCTGGGATGGAAAAGTCTCCGGTAGAGCCTTCCTTGGTAGCCTTCAATTTATCAGGCCGTCCTGGGTCCCAGTGCCCTTGTCCGCCCCAGTAAGGGGGACAGTAACACTTTTTAAAAGTGCCTGGGGTATCTCAGCGCAGTGGGAGCCTCTTTTAAATTGACATCAACAAACCTTCACCGAGCCTTGCCTCCGGAAGACCTTCCACAAGTGACTGCTTTTCCCAGTGGGGGACTGGTGGCAGCGGCAGTGGCGATGATGTGGTCAGAGCTGCGGACGAAGGGCTGGCCTTGTGTGGGTGACCACATAGCGTGTGCCCTGGGCCCTGGACGTGCAGGTGCATCAGGCAGAGCCCAGAAGGGAGGCCGGCAGGTCAGAGTCGTCACACTGGCGTGGTGCCTTCCCATACCCGCATCGGTCATGGACTGTAACCATAGTGAGGCAGTAAAGGGCCGGGTGGGCTCCGGCTGGCTGTGCAGCGCTACTTCACGGGGGGCAGGGCCGGAGTAAGGGATTCAGGCGAATGAACAATTTCGGCTTCACCACATTGCTCTGCCCCTTGGGGAGCTGCGAGTGAGCAGTGAGCGGGCAGCTGCCCTAAACGCAGACGCGCGCGCACCATGAAAATAGCTGGCGAAGCTTCCTGTCAGTGCAGCACGCTGGACCGACAGAAATGTTGATCGCACTGTTTGGTAAAAAATATTAATTAACAAGGAAAGCTTGATAAAATGTATTTCTAGGAAAGATGAAGCTGCTGAAATATCTTTCTTTGTGCTTATTTGTATCTGCGTGAATATAAAACACCATGATTCTTCATCTTGAATACCTAGGGGATTTATAAGCATATTGCTTCAATAAAATTTGGTTCATCTGTACTGTACGCAGATCAGATATGCATATTTAATTGCTCTGAAAGTAATTTACTTGTACAGATGGTGGTATTAGAGGGCCTTACTTCAATTTAAATTACTTTCATTAGAAAAAAGAAGGCATTCCTTCGCTATGATTTCCAAGTAAAAATTTAACTTTTATAACATATGGAGTATACCTGCCTATACTAATTATACGTGAATGTTCCTACACACGCAAAATAAACATTATTGTAAAAATTTGAAACAACCGACAAGGAGTAGTATCATAATAAGATAATTCAAGAGCCTTTCAGACAGATGTGCGGCCGAGGGTGTTGTACACTCCAAACTTGCAGCCAGAGTCTAGAAAAGAGCTTCAAAAAGCTCTCAGGTGCCTGGCGTGTAGCCGGAAGCAGTGAAAGCCCCCTGGGCAGAGCGCTGCGGCGTAGCCTGTGGGTCGTGAGAGCGTCCGGCCCCTCTGCCCGCGCGGAGCTCCAAGGAAACGAGGAGAGAACCTGCGGGCCGTATCCCTGGGCAGACTTCAGGGAGTCACGCGGCCCCTGGGTCTCCCACCAGGGATTCAGTCCCTCAGTGCGCCCTTCTCCAGGAAGGAAGAGCGACCCTCCCATGGCGGCCTGGTGGCCTCTGAAACGCAGTTGTCATCCTGTTGAAACAAGCACTCAAATGAAAATCATCCCCTTCAAGGGCAGGCCAGTCACAGAGAAAGACAAACGGCTCCTAGCGTGTTGTGTTGATTATCACACAAGCTGGGTATTAAAAATCGGGAAGATATAACTGCTTTGCACAAGATACTGTTTTCTCTTATAAGCTTATAAAAACGTGCCTGTGTTTGTCCCTTCTTCCCTGCACCTCTTCACCGAAGCCCTGTATCTCAGAGGCCACGTGCGTGCCATCCACGCTTGGTTGCCATGGCAAGCAGCGGCATTTACTGAGAAGTAAATGGCCACCACCCACACGGATGGCTCCCAAGTGGCCTCAGCATGAGTCCCCTCCCCCACCTTTTTTTAAAAAAGCCATCCTGATTTTTTTTTTATAAACGTGCATTTTCTTCTTCCGTATAGAATGACAAAATCTACTGCCTTCTCTCAAATCTATCTTTTAAATTAACTCTATTCATTATGGGCCATGAAGAACAGAAACAGAGCCCAATTTGATCCACAGACACTAAGGGAAGAAAACATGGGTGTAGATCCATTGCAAACCTAAAAAAATATTTTACTAATACTATATATTTTATATATGCTGTAGTTTATAATTTTTTTTATATGCCTGATTTTATTTAATAATCCTTGCTTTATGAGTCAAGTCATATCAGCCTTAAAAGTCTTTGTGATTACATATTTACATATACACACACGCACACACACAAAATAAGCATATAGTCTGATACTTTGGAGATTATATGCAAGACTCACTTTACATACTGAAGTGAGGATACAGACAGAAGAACATTTCGGCAGTAAGTGCTTGGGGATTTCATGGTGAGATGCCTCTGCCGCGTGCAGTCACGTCCCTGAAGCAAACTTTCAGATCTGCTCTATTGTGTGCCTGTGCCTTTTCTATAGACCTGCACACATGCACAGAGAGAGAGAGAGAGGGTGTCCTGTGTCGTTAACCTGACTGCCAATCTGGAAACCTGGAAGCCGAGTGGGTTTAAGTGAGTTCCCTTCTCACATCACTTCCGGTTGTGACCGTGTGGTGTGGGTACTACCAAATTCAGGGTCAGCCTGAAAAGGACAGCGCTAGACCACTCCCCTGGACCACGTACCTATGCACTGGTACACAATCTTCCCTTCATTTGGGGTGAGCGGCATTGTCATTTTCTCACCAAGACCGAAAAACTCCTCTACCGTTTCACGAAGAACAACACAGGGCAAAGTGAGAAGAGGAGATGGAGGGGAACAGCGGGGCGAGAAGGGTGGAGGGATCTACCTGATCGCGCTGCGGCCGCGCCTATGGCCCTGTCCTGGGCGGCTCTGTGCAGAACTAACTGGTGCCCGCGTGGTGATGGCCACAGGGACGCAGCGGTGCCTCTGAGACAGGGGACGACTTGCTATATTTAAGAAGACAAGCAAGAGAAGAAGAAAAACAGTTGACCACGTACAGTCAAGACTCTCATTTCACTTTCTCCTTCACCCCTGTCACTGCGCACTCTCAGTTACAAGCCCCCACCCCTGCCATCTGATCCCTTCTATTGATTTTTATATTAAAGCAATTGAAAGCAACACAGTATCATTTCTGGTATAATAGAGCCATAGAAGCATGACAGCAGACACCTCACCGGGGAGAATAACATGTAAACACTGCACAAATTAGCCTCTTCTAATACAGTTAATAAAAGAAAAGAAACACTTGCAGATGAAATAGAATTAAACAATGCACGAGAACGCAGTGCAACAGTTTACTCTGGCCTCTCCTTTTTATCACAAATGACCATCACCAAAATGATTCTAAATACCCAGTAAGGGAAACTTACTTGCTAATTGGTAGAGACTAATGAGGCAATAGAAAGTATAATTGGGGAACTTGCTGTCCCTGCCACAGAAAATCATACTCGTGTGCACAGCCAAATACCGGTGTGTGTCTGAAGATATAAGTTAACCCTTAAAAGTAAACAGTGCATGTATACGTCCCTCGCTCATTTATTTGCTTGTTCAGTCAAACGGGATTTCTCGCCTCCTGTGTGTGAGTGCTCAGTGACGTGGAAAAGCCAGTGGTGTTTCAGCTGTGTAAGGAATAGGACTCTTGTCACATGGAGCCGACTCCTGCATCACCACAGACAGCAGTATGAGAGGCCGGGCCACTGAACAGGAACTCGGAATGGCAGCGAGAGCCCACCCGCGACAGCACATCTGCATAGAATGAGCGAAGGCCACCATTGCACTGCTTCCCACGTGTGTCCTCCCACTGCAACCCCACGTTTCCCCTGGGCTCCCCTTCTCACACGTGCCCTGTGTGGGCTGAATGTGCCTTGTGCCATCAGCCACAGCCGCGCTCCATGGAAGGGACAGGGCTGCCATCGTGCGAGCTGGCCCTGGCTCTCCAGCTGCCCATTCTGGCCCTGCCCTGGTTTTCAGCCTCATTACCTCACGTTTGCTGACAGGTGTGGCAACTTGCCCTGAAGTGCCATTAAGATAAAATAAGTGGAAACCAACGTTAAGTCAAGACACAGCGCAGTATGTGCCACTAGAAATAGATGAACATGGTGCTGAGGGGTTTAGGGCTGGAAAGTGCCACTCTCGGGATATCAGGAAAACGATCCACGACATATAGCGGCACCAGAACCGACATCCACGAATCCCAGAAGGTGCTAGCAAAGAGCTGTCCGCATTGAGTCGGGGAGAACCTTCCTCGAAGCCCGCAGAGAGCCCTGACCCGCAGGCGCTTGGACTGCCCAAGAGCCACGTGCACACGACTGGGCCCGAGGACGCGCGTGTGGGGCGTGTGCGTTGCGTTCCGAGGGCGTCACACTTGTGGAGGTGGGCTGCACCATGTAGACCTGTTATTTCAGCACGAGTGTCTTCTTCCACGGAAGCGGGACTTATTAAATTGAAATTAACCCTGCCAGTGCTGGATCTGAAGGAGTTTGGGGGTGTTTTTATATTCACCACAACCAGGACAAAGCTCAGTTTAAACACAGAACAAACTAGAGTATGTTCTCGTACATTTAGATATGATCCTCAATTTTACCAGTTGCATGTTTCCTGGGACAAGAGAGGAGGACTTTGCATTTTTAAGTCCCTGCAGCGGACTCTGCTCCAGGAGGCTCGGGGGCGCCCTGGTGAGAGACGGCCTCAGAGCAGCCATCTCCGTGCCTCGGGGTCAGGCTGGCGGCAGGAGAGGCAGCCCCCAGGCCACGGCCTGTGCAGGAGTGTCCGAGGAAGTGTCCCCCCTGAAGGAGGTAGCGAGGGGCCCAGGACGGACTGGCCGTGGTCCTGTTCTAGTCTCTCCGTGAGACCGGACTTCCTCGCAAAGTTGGGAAGAGGAGTCTGTTTTTAGCTGAGGGCTACTTTGTCGCGATTTATTTCTAAGTGTGGAAATAATAAAGCTGACCGGGTGTGATGGGATGTAGGGTTATTTTGGGAACCCACAGACTAATCAAAACAAAGTATCGTTTAATAGTAAAGAAGTAGTGTAGTACAGGTTTAATTGCTAAATGAGTCCCCCATTAACTTTGAAGATGGAAGAAACAAGTAACGTGGGTATTGATATCCACAGATAGTCCTCAAGTAACGTTATTCTCTCAAGGTCATCTTTATTGGAATTAAATAAGTGGTGAAATTACTGCTTTGGAAAGTCATTATATGGTTGAGAAAGAGTAGAAAATCTAAAATTGTGACATGGTCAGCAGATTACAAACCTGGATTATTTTGGAGGGCAATGCACCTCGTCTAGGCCAGAGAAATGGCCCTGCTGGCAGCAGGGCCCCTGCGGGCACGTCTCCAGCCTCGTGAGTTCGGCCGACCCGGAGTCCTGACTGAAGGAGCCGAGGAGACCAGTGGGAGCCAGCCCCTCCTTAAGGACGGAGGCGCCACGCAGCCTAGACTCGCTGAGTTGCCATGGTGTCAGTTGTCAGACAGACCCTAATGATGGCAGAGTCCCTGTCATTCACATCCGGGGCCTCAGGAGAAGGGAGGTTGTGAATGAAATGAAGGGCCTGTGTTCACTAGAAACTCTTGTCGTAAATTAAGGAACAAACAACCGTTGGGAACCTGTCTCAACAAGTTATTACATGGCAGGGAGGACGAGAGGGAAGGTGAAAAAGAGGGGGGGGAGGCAGGCACCCCTCTTGTCTCAGCACAGACCCCCTGGGCACACCTCCACGGACTGGCCAGCGCCTGGCAGCCCCAGCGCGTGGCAGCCGGAGGGAGACCTGCAGGAGAGCCCAGGGGGCAGCCGCGCTGCGCTGCCAGGCGCTGGCCACCAAGGGCCGGGTGGTTTTCCTGGAAGTGGGGCTCGGGGAGTGGCATCCCTGAGGACCCCATTGTGCTTGATGGATGTTATTTCTGAGCACACATCAGAAGCCCTTGGGGACTTGCAGAAATTCTTAAGTGGTGGGGAAAGAGTTTCTGGTGCTTGAGGGCTCTCTGATAGCAGGTGGGAACTGGATCAAACAGGATAAATACGGGTTATTAATGTCAAAATGACCTGTTATCGGTCAGCCCACTGGACCTCAAGACCGACTGAGAAGCAGAAGTTGCGCCACACCTACAGTCAGCCCCCAAGTCAGTGAGCCGTGAATGCAAGGCTCTGCTGAGCAGTTGGGAGAGGGGACTGCGCGCGTGTTTTAAGGTGCGCAGCAGAGCCCGGCAGAGACCTGTGAAACATCGAGACCTTTCCCACTGAAGATTTGCAGTGGGTGGCTTATATTTGCGTGGTGTAAAGACAGGGTAGGAGCCAGAGAAGCGAAAGCTGTACTAGGCAATAGATGCTAGAGTAAGTAAAAAAAAAAAAAAAAAATTCCGAAACAAATATCTAGACAGACAAGCACATGGTGCGCACAAGTCAAAGACAAAGTGAACCCAGGGCGTTGTCAGTGACCAGAAACTTTGTACATGAGAGAATTAGAATGTTTTTGGAAAAAAGCAGTTAAGAGCTATGTAGCACTTGATACTATTATTTCCTGCTCTGTTATTTCTTTTAGATTTTGCCACAATTCTATTATTATCTTCCCTTCCTGTTACTTCCATGTTCTCTTTCCTGACCCTTCCCTCTTTTTCTGTCCCTCTCTTCCCCTCCCCAGCACACTGGCTCTTGTCTCTTCTCTCTCCCTCCCTGTTTCCTCCCTGTCTCCCTCTCTCCTCCCCCCGCCCCCCCTTCTCTAAAGTGCCTAACCAAAGGCCTGGATTGTCCTCTCAGGAAGCTACCTGAGGACCCTCTAAGTGGCAGTTTCACACTCCTTCCTCCCCAGTGTGTGGTGTCAGGCAGCGACAGTGCAGGTTCAGGGTTGCCAGGGAGCAAAGCAGCCCCCAGATGGTTAAGGAGGAAAAGTCATCCACGCAAAGCTAACGTATTTCAGAGGCCTCTCGTCATTTCTGACTTTTCATTAAACACGAAAACGTCATTCAGCCCAAAAGCACCTGTTGGGTTAGGCTGCTAGGAATTTTGTTCACCAGTTGTTAGTCCTGAGTTACACAGTAAGGGAATCAAAAGTGAAAAGGACATTTTCTTCTGGGAGAGCAGAGGAGGGAACAACAGGGGTGAACTGGGCCATAAGGGAGGATGAGCAGGGCAAGGGGGTGCCAGACCGAGGAGCCGGTGTGAGCAGAGGCGTGGAGTCGCTGGGCACCACGACCGGCCAGGTGGGCTGGGATGCCGAGTGTGTGTGTAGGCGTGTGGGTTTGTTAAACATGGAATCACTTCTCTTGCACGTGCAGGACATTTGAGCAGAGATAGGGTAATCACCTGCCTCAGAGGCGCTGCACAGGAAGGGCCCTCCCCTAGGTCGCCTTCTTAATCCAAGATTTTAGGAGACCCTACGGCACATGCACACAGAGAACGAGTGCATGCTGGCATTACAGGACAACACGGTTGAGATTTGGACCCCCACACGCAGAAATCATGGGTGCAGATTCACCACGGCACTTCACAGTTGGTCAGTGTGGTTGTGCGGGGACCTTCCAGGTGAACCATGTGTTGGCTCATGAAGCATAAAGCGGGGAAACCTTCCTCCCTGGGTCAGCGGGGTGTCTGGGACCCCCGAGCGCTAGTCTTCTCCGAGTCTACACGTCTGAGCTGAAGAAGTCCTGAATGCAGGGTGAGGATGAGGCATTGAGTTCTACTCCCCACCTGAGATTCAACAGTAGTGTTTTTCTTTAACTAGGTTAACTTGCGCTCCCTGTACGGGTTCGGGACGTACAACAGGAGTCTGAGTTCTCACCCAGGCACTACCGTTCTTGTCACATTTACCAGGAGAAGTGGCGTACTGTTCTCTGGCCTCTTCAGACATCTATTATTTTTTTCAAAACTGATTATGATAATAATACATAATGACTCCAAAATTTAAAAGAACACGAATAAGTACAAATTTAAAAATCCCGGAAGTGTCGCAGCTGCTGTTACTTGGCCGGCTGTCACCCAGCCTCTGCCTGGCGGTCCATGCAGAGCCGGCGTGGGCGGCAGGCAGCATGGACAGGCGCGCAGACGTGCACGCCGTGTCGACGTTCCAGACTGAGACCACTGTACAGGCAGTTTGTACGTAAAACATACATTTTTCGTATCAATTTTGTTTCCTTCAGAACATATTTTTAATTACTACGTAGAATTTTAATATGTAAATATACTATACTTATTTAATGCATAAATATTCCATTAGTTAACCAACCTCCAGTCTTTGGTCATATAGATCTTATTCTAATTTTTGTATTACAAATGTAGTGATCTATTACACAGGTAAATATCTAGCATGTCCATTATTACTTTCCTCTGGTAAGATTGCAGGGTAAAGTCTTTGCAGATTTTTCAGTTTGGGCAAGTCGCATTTCACATGAGCATGAGCAGTTGCTTCCAGCGTGCTCACCCGGATACTGCAACCAGAGAGAGAAGGAAAAAACCTTGTAAGACGTGGTGTAGTATCCTCTTGTGTTGACTAGATTTTTCATAACTATTGAGATTGAACATTATGTGTGTTTATTTGCCATTTATATCTCTTCTTTTGTAAAGCAGGTGTTTGGGAACTTGTGTTTTATTAATTTCTAAAAGCTATTTATATGTTAAATATAGCTAGCCTTTATTTATTATATGAATTTTTATTTGGAATCACCAAAATGCAGTTCTGCTCATCATGGATGTAGAATAACGTGGATGTAGTTTGAACTTTACATGAAGTAAATTATTTAAAGAAAACAATTTACAGGAATAGGAAAACTTCAATTTGAAAATAAGATCTATTCCACAATTCTCATGAAAAGAGCAGGTCTTAATTGTTCCACTAGAGATTTTAAAGTAGTCTTTTAAGTTATAAATAGCCGTAAAAAGGATAATTAACTCTATAAACCTGCCAGTGACCGGACTGGGAATCAGAGGATGAACTACCACGTTGTCAGCAAACTACATGTTCTCTTGGTGCTCACGTCGCTTCCGGGTTCTGGTATATCACAGTCATGGGAGGTAATTTGGGGGAAACGGGTATAGAAGATCTCTCTGTGCTCTCTTCTCAACTTCTGTGAATATTTAATTCTTTCAGACTAAAAGGTTCGTAAAAATTCACCCAAATGGGGGAGGGCTAGGAGAGAGCCTTCCTGAAGGTTCAAGGGCGAATAAAGAGGTCTTACCAGTGAAGCCCTGGCTGGCAGGGCTCAGTGGACTGAGCACCAGCCAGGGAACCAACGGCGCGCTGGTGGTTTGACTCCCGGTCTTGGGCACATGCCTGGGGTGCGGGCCAGGTCCTCAGCTGGGGATGCGCGAGCGGCAGCCACACACTGGTGTTTCTCTCCCTTTCTCTCTCTCCCTTTCTCTAAAAATAAAATAAATAAAATCTTTTTTAAAAACAGGTTTACCAGTCTATAAGCCAAAGCTGTTTTAAAAAATAAAAGCAAAATGAAAACTTCACGCCGAGAGTGCCTACTGCCTATTCAAAAGGAAATGTTCATAGTTCTTTTTTGAGGTTTAGAAAGTAATGTGTGTATGTGTAAAATTTTGTCTAGCAATTTTATAATGTATACTTTTTAATATAAATATATTTTGTATTTTATTTTACATAATATAGACTTTATAGTAAATACATTATCTGCTTTTTATTATATGCAATATATAATTTTTCTTAGCAAATTTATTTTTCTAAACTTAAAGAAGATTACCATGGTAATCTTGGAAGCCCTTAAAAGGTCTAAAAGGTGCTATCTGCAGCTCTCTGAGCGGAATCATTGATTCTAAACTGTAATTAAAACTATGTAAATCAAAATTTTTGATTTGAAGAAGTGTTGTAGCATGTTAGTTAGTTTTTAGGTAGAGTAGACTAAATTTAAATAAATTTGAAATCCTGACTTGAAGATATAGATCATGATGTTAGTTGGCTTTTGCGTAAATTGAACGTACGTAAACTTCGTCTTGATTTCGAATTGCAGTTAAAGATTCAGTTGGCTCTTGTGTGTGTGTGTTTGTGTTTAATTTACATAATGTGACCAATTATGTAATTTGCACATTTCATCACTTAATAGTCAGAGGACCTGGGGTGAGTGCCCAAGCAACTCCACGTTTCTGGACGGTGGACAGTGTGGTAACAGTGCCCGTCTTACCGTCTTCACAAGGTACAGCACCCAACAAAGGTTATTATTGTTACTAATCAAAATAATTGCAACAGGGCTCTTCTGTCAACCTATGGAATGTGATCTGTTGATAAAGTGTATCTTGTCTGCTTCTAAGGAAATATTTGAATGAGATACAAACCAAAGATGCCCCTGATTAGGTCCAAGTAATTAGCATCAAAAGGAACCCGTAAATAAGCAGATAGACAGTGTGGAGATAAAAAAGTCATTCTCCAGCAACGATACACGACACATATATTCCTTCTGGTATGGTAGCTACAATTTCCTGCGCCCATTTGTGAAATTATTTTCTTCTAGCATCCAAAATTCCAAGTTTTGTTAACTCTTTCAAAGACTGCTTAATTGACTCGAGCCTTAGAAAGTAAAGGTAGCATTGTTTATAGTAGTAAAAAAAGTATAAACAGACTAAATGTTGAACAAGTAGAGAATGAATAAATAGTATTATATTTATTATAATCATATGTATGGCAGTTTTGGAAATATAATTGAAAACAGCCAATATATGCCTGCTGTCATCTTAACTATATAAAATACGGCTAAAAAATTAGAGTGCCAACACCCATTCATGATAAAAACTCTCAACACATTGCGCATATCAGGACTGCACCTCAACACACTCAAGTCCATGGTGACAAGCCCAGAGCTAATTTTCTCAGTGACGAGGAGCTGAAAGCTTTTTCTTTGTGACCAAGAATAAGGCAAGGGTGCCCACTCTCACCACTTTTATTCACCACAGTTTTGGAAGTCCCTTCCGGAGCAGTTAGTTAAGAACAGGAAATAAAAGGCCTCTACACTGGGAAGAAGTAAAACGGTCTCCAGTTGCAGACGACACTGCACGGTGTTCTGCGTAGAAAACCTAGAGCCCGCCAAGGCGCTGTCAGAGACCGTGAGCGCAGCCAGGCTGCAGGGCGCGAGACCAACACGCAAGCAGCGGCTGCGCTCCTGTGTACTAATAGCGACTTGTTGGAAAGAGAGATTAAGAAAGCAGTCCCATTGACACGTGTATCAAAAAGAATAAAGTAATTAGGAATAAGTTTAACCCTGGAGGTGTCAGACCTGTACACTGAAAAATAAAACATCGATGAAAGAAATTGAAGACACAAATAAATGGAAAAATAGTCAATATTTATGGATTGGAAGACTTACTGTTATTAAAAAGTTCACATGACCCATGGCAATCTATAGGCTCAGTGTAAATCCTATCAAAATTGTAATGGCATTTTTTCACAAATACAGCAAACAACCCTAAAGTTTGTATGGAACCACAAAACACCCCCAACAGCCAAGGCCACCTCGAGAAAGAGCAAAGCTGGAGGCAGCACACTTCCTGATTTCTAAGTAGATGACAAAGCTGTTGTAACCAAAACAGCGTGATCATGGCATAAAACAGAGCAATGGCAAGAATAGAGAGCCCGGCAGTAACCCCACATTTGTAGGGTCAACTAGTTTGTGACAAAGGAGGCAAGAACGTACAAAGGAGGCAAGAACGTACAATGGAGAAAGGACAGTGTCTTTAGTAAACGGTACTGCGAAAGCTGGACCCCTATGTGAAACCATACACAGAATGCAACTCAAAGTGGATTAAAACCTGGAACCTAAAATCTGAAACCATAAAACTAGAATAAAATGTAGTCAGTGAGCTCCTTGACATTGGTTTTGGCAGTGATTTCTTTTTTGGATTTGACACCAAAAGCAAATGCAACAACAGGAAAAAAAAATAGGACTACTTCAGACTAAAAAGCTTTTTCCCAGCCAAAAAAACTTAAAAAATGAAAAGGCAGTACATGGAATAGGAGGAAATATTTGTAAGCCACATATCTGATAAGGTGTTAATATCCAAATTATATAAGGAACTTGCATGACTCAACAGCAGAAAAACAAACAGCCCAATTGAAAAATGGACGAAGGCCCTAAAGAGACGTTTTTCAAAGAAGACATGTAAGTGTCCGCGGGGTACATGAAAAAGTGCTCAACATCACCGATCATCAGGGAAGCGCAGATCAAAACCACAGTGAGAGACCGCCTCACACCTGTCAGAGCGGCCTAAACGAGACAGCTGTCGGGGGCAGTGCCAACTAGCGCAGCCACTGGGGGAGGCAGAATGGAGGCCCTCAGCAGGTCGGAGGGGTACTGGCACACCACCCAGCAGTGTCACCTGTGGGTGGGCAGCCAAAGGAACGAAAAGCGCTGCCTCGAAGAGAGAGCTGTACTCTGTGTCCGTGGCAGCTCTAGCCACAGGAGCCCAGGCATGTAAAGCTACGTGTCTGTCAGCAAACGAAGGGAGATTCATCTAAAAAAAGAAAAAAAGAAAAGGAAATCCTGTCATTTGTAACAACATGGAGGAACCCGGAGGGTATTATGCTGAGAGAAACAAGCCAGACGGAGAAGGAAAATGCTGCATGGTCTCACTTATGTGTGGAAGCTTAAAAAAGCACCTCCTGGAAACAGCAGAAAAGGGGCTGCGGGGTCTGGCCGGGGGAGGGGACAGAGAGCTTGGTGGAAGAGCACCAGCCCTCGGCTGTAGGAGGAAGGAGGCCTGAGAGCCTGATGTGCGCCACGGTGACTGCTGAGTCGTGGTGTCGGGCGACTGAATTTTGCTAAGAGAGCAGAACTTAAGTCACAGGAAAGGTAAAGCTGGGAGGTGGTGGGCATGTTAATTGACTGACGGGACCCTTGCACAGTACACGTGGGTGTCAAGTCAGCTGTCATGCACCTGCCCCCACAGCCTCCCCTTGTCGGCTGCGCCTCCGGGAGCCGGGCACAGGCGGCCCAGATGCGCGTTAAGCAGCGTGGGGTCAGGACTGCGAGGAAAAGCGACGGTGGAAGAGCTGCTTCCGGACCCTAAGGACGTGAAGACGCGGGACATGAGATGGCCCCTTCTCGGGTCGCCTCTGCTCTGCCATCGGCGTTTCTAAGTCTGTGTATGCACTAATTTGATTTTAAAACATTTAAAAGTTAAATGTATGTAAGAAAGTAAGGTGATTTTAAAGAGTCAAGGAGGCTTAACTCTGTCTTAAAAAGGAGTATTTCGGTAAATAAGCTGAATCCGAAACGCGCACTCGCTCTGCTCGGCTCTGGCGCCCTGCTCGAAGAACCCACTCTGAGCTCCTGCCGCCTGGGCCCCTGGGACCCTGCCTTCAGTGCAGGATCGAGCCGGGCCCTTCGCCTGCTGCCCGCGTGGGCTCAGCCCCGGACTGTGGCCGCCCTGGGTAGGGGCGCAGAGCTGCAGGCTCGCTCCGACCAGGCTCACCCCGCCGGGCGAGCTCCGCCCTCACCACCGAGAACGCTGGTCAGTCACGCATTAGGCCATGTATTTCCTAAGAGAGTGTGGCATCGTGAAAAAATCATCTCAAACAACTCTTCAGCGGGGCAGGGAGCCAAAACAGAGTCCAGAGAAGCCATCGCCAGTGGTTGTCAGGCCTACAGCTCATCCACCCCTCCCGCTTCCAGGGGACATCTGTCGCACGAACAGTGCTGTTTCACTTAGGACAGAAGGGGTCAGGAACACGCCCTTCTTAAATTCTGCTCTCAGCCAGGCCAAGGTGCAGGGCCCAGGCCTCTGCCCGGTGCTGTTCTCATCGCCCAGACCTGGACACGCCCACTCCTGCAGTCCGCGAGGCCGCTCTTCCTGGTCCACAAGACTGTTGGAGACACTGCAAAGTCCTGGTGGAGGCAGGATGCACGATGCAGCCAGTCACAGCAGCCTGAACTATTTGTTACACCCTCGCCTCTAAGTGAATTACCCGCTGTGTGGGTCACAGTAAAGCTGAAAATTAAGAAATCAGGGTCAGACCCCTCTTGCGAGGGCTCCCTTGTAAAGTTATCCCCAACGTAATAACACCACATTATTGACTTGAGCACACTTCCCGGTGACCTGTAATTTTCATCCTCCGTGATGCCAGCCCTAATACAGTGACACTTGTGAATGTAAATGAAGCTCACAAAGGGGACAGATTGCATGATTCTGGTTTCTCTCAGCTGCCTGTAGGCTGTTCCAGGTTCCATATGCGAAGTAATTATGTTCACTGAAGGGAAGAAGAAACGCTGTCAAACTGTGTGCTGAGAAGAAAGCAGCTATGATACCTCAGCAGTCGCTAGAGCAGTGCCCCCAGACAGCAGTGAGACGCGCAAGAAAATAAAAGCGGCGCCAGCCGTGTGTCGCGCATCCGCCTCTGCGTGCCCGGCCTCCTTTGAGTGTGTGCCATGCAGAACTGGCAGCTTACCCACTAACATCTCGGCCGCCTTCTCCGGCCCGTTTCCTTGGAGCCATTTTGGAGTATGTTGCACGGCGGCCAGGGAAGGGGTAATGAATGTAGATGTTTCTCAGTTTTGTTTTCCTTACGCTGTGCCGGAAAGTGACCGCCCTGCTGGGTTTCTGAAGTTCGGACCTGGCTTTTTTTTTTTTTTTTTTTTTTTAACCATATCTCAAATTCAGCCTGGACCTACCCACAGCTGTTTTCTTTATGGCTGATGGGAATGGGTGAGAGTGTTCGGCCTTCTAAAACTTCCTGACTGTGAGTGCATTTTAAAAATGACTTTAGGTAGGATACCAGCTGGTAGTGATTTGGTCTTCATAGTGCATCATGGCACTTATAAGATGAATTCTTATAGTTTATTTGTTTAGTATCACAGTAAAGAAGTGAATGATAAAGAACTTTTTTATTAAAAACAAAACAAAACAAAAAAGCACAGAACTGGTGAGACCTCCCTGAGCCATCCTCCCATGCTGGGGAAATGGCACTGGGACGCCAGTGACACAGCCGACGTGCCCGAAGGCTGGACAGTCACTGGAGGAGGAAGTGTCTTTTGCGGGGGATCTTGTCCTTGGCCCTGTCCCCAGAGAAACTTTTGAGAGGGATGGCTTCTCCCCCTTCTCCTCTATGCCACAAGGAACCTGTCGCCCTCACACCAGTTCCTGGTGGTATAAAGTGGCACCCAGTCAGGACCGTAAACTCACTCTGCCCGTGCTCCGAGTTTACGGTCCTTCCTCCAAAAAGAAAATAACACAGAATGCAGCATAGCTCTCACAACAGTTTGTTTTCCTTGGGCATTAAAACAACAACAACACAGCCCTCACGTATAGTATGACGTTAATTAGTGTGAGGCGATGATCATTATTGGCACTTTACAAAGAAATATTCATTAAACTAAATGAATACTTCCAGACCAGGAGATAAAATGAATTATGGAATCTTAGGTGGAATAGGTTTGAACTGCGTGGATTTTTATGTGGATTTTTTTCAGTTGGGCCTCGCGGTTCAAGCCCGCGCTGTTTGAGGGTCCGCTGGCTGTCAGGAGTCTGAGTAGGCAGAGGGCTGATTGCAGTTATAGCAGGATTTTCAACTGTGCAGACAGTTGGCACCCCTAACCCCCGCCGCATTCCGGGGTCCCCTGTAAATGGAATCGCGTAAGGCGGCCTCCTGTGACTGGCTTCCTTCGCTTTGCCCGCCGTTGTCAGGTCCATCCACGCCATAGCGCGTATCGGCGCTGCTTTCCTTTTTGGTACAAATAGCGTTCCGTTTACAAACAGACCACATTTTGTTGTTCCACTCAGCATCGGTTGAAGGACACTTGGGTTATTTCCAGTTTTTGGCTCCTTGAATAATACTCCTGTGAATGTTTGTGCACAGTTTTTATGTGGATGTATGTTTTCATTCTCTTCTTCCAGAATTTCTGGGTTAAATGGTAACTTTATATTTAACATTTTTGAGGACCTGCCAAAATGTTTCCAACGTGGCTGCAGCATTTTACATTCCTGCTAGTGGTGTCTGAGCTCCAATTTCTCTATAGTCATGTCAACATTTATTTTCTGTCTTTTTTATTGGCGTACCCTAGTGGGGTGAAGTGGTGTCTCGTTGTGGTTTGATATCTGTTTTCCCAATGACTAATGACATGAGCTTCTTTTTGTGTCCTTATTGGCCATTCATGTATTTTTGTTGTAGAACATCTATTCAAGTCATTTGCCAATATTTACATTTTTATTGTTGAGTTGTAAGAGTTCTTATATAGTCTAGATCCTAGTTTCTTATTAAATATATGATTTGCAAATATTTGTTCCCATTCTGTAGGCTGTCTTTTTACTCTCTTGATTGTTTCCTTTGAAGTACAAAAGTTTTTAATTTTGATGAAGTCTAATGTACCTATTCTTTCGTCACTTTTATTTTCGATATCAAATCTAAAAAGGCTTTGCCCCTAAAGCCTTACCCACTGGTGAAACAAAGCCTTCTACCCATTCCCATTAGTACTTCCTCAGGAGACTGTACTGTAATTCTCACTGGATTATTCAGAGGGTACAAACATCTGCTTGTACGTGCATGTCAATCTGAAAGGATAGTCACGGAGGAGAATATCACAGTAAACTGTGTAATTGTGATGACCTTTGTTATTTTTCAATGTTTCTGTTGACTTCTATTAAAAATTAAAAGCACATTGTTACCTCCAGTCCCTGTTTCTGTTGGTTACTGTTAGCACCAGTGACCTGAGAAGCCAGGCTGAGAGGACACGCCATGAACACACGTATTTGAACACAGAAGAATTAGGGCAGGGATCGTGCTTGAGCTTGGGACCATTAAACTCCGGTTTTTCACTTTACTAATAACTCATCTGTCCTGGGTGGTGGTGTTTGCTCTCATAGAGAAGTTTTATGTCAGGGGAGATGACCTAAGTGAATTCTTAGTAACCGTGTCTGTATGGTTTTAGTTGCAAAAATAGTTACAAAATAAATTTTAGTTTTAGTTTAGAAACTAGAATTATCGAAATATTTTTCCCCAAAGAGACCAGTTCTGTATCTTTGTTGAGTGTGTTTTAGCCAGGTCTGGGTAACAGCGAGCCCAGGCCGCGCGCACGCCGGCGGGGATTAAGGGTGTGGCGGGGAAGGGCGACCTGCTGTTCTCTTCAGTGAACAGCCCTTTTGTAAGAAAGAGGGTTTGTTCAGTGTAACTGGTTGTTATGACCCCCACACAGGCAAAGCCGTGATCAGCATGGCCCCAAACTGGAGGCATCTGTCTAAGTGGTCAGATCTTCTGTTTTTTAAGAAGGCTTTGTTTCCTGCTTCTATGAGAATTTGTAACTTGCCTGGAAAGAGAAAAGAACTCAGTTCTTCTGAATTTCGGGAAGGGCTGCTCTTGACATGTATGTGGTATTTGGCCTGCTGTACAAAAAATAGAGACGAGATTATTGTCACTGGATTATGAGACACACTAGACAAAACAGTTGGAGCTAAAAAAGAAATACTAGACTAACAGTGATAGGAAAAAAAGGAGGTATGCAGTCGAGCTGTTGTTCATAGTTTTAGTCAAAATTTTGCAGCTACCAATCAGTACTTCCAGTCCCCTCCCTCCTTCTGGTCCAACACGGGGAGCAGACTGAGCAGCATCACAGACACTCAGGGTGGCGCCTGGCAGACGGGACCCGAGATGGCGGGGACACTGCGCCCCATGCGTGACTGTCTAACCTCCGTGCTGTACACCTGCAGCTAGTGCAGATTAATGTCGAATGCAAACTGTGGTTGAAAAATAAAATATAAAACAATTAAAACAGTGGACACTCTCATTTAAAGACAGTACAGTGAAACTTGAACCCTAATAACTACATCTACCTCACTATATTAACTGACCTTTAAATATGATTGTCCCTTTCATTTGACCAAATGACATTTTCCTCATAAAAGAAGCTATTCATTCCTCTGGAACACCAATATAGGAAAATATGCTATATTGACATTTAGAATTATCTCAAAACACCTTTATGATAACTTGTTATTTCCATATGATTTGAATTTGAGGTTTTAAAATGAGTTTTAAATCCATTTAAAATACTAGCCAGATCTTGGGTGCCTATTAGGTCCCCCTAGTGTTAGGGCCCTCCGGTAACGGTGTTCGGGTCTTCCCAACAGCCGAGTGACCGCTGCTCTCCCGCGCCGAGGGCCGGGCGCCCGCTGTGCCCTCTTTAGCACGTGCCCCTGTGTCGGGGAGGCAGGGGGGCGGCAGACTGACACTTTATGTGCCACAGCGTTATTGTGGAAGGAGGAGGGATGATTTCCACATTGTCCTAATGACCTGGGAAGTCGCGGGCGCAGAGCAGCCTGGAGCCCCCAAGGCTGCAGACCCCGGTGAGGCCGCGCCCCACCCCGCGGGCCTGCCAGCGGGCCCCTCCCCGGGACAGGTGTCCGCTGCGGCTTCCGGAATCTCACTGGTACCGTGGAACACATTAAACAAAACGCCCCGCGAGCCTCAGGGCCTTGCATGCCTCCCTTCGTTTGACATAAACGGAAAGACTTCAGACGCCTTGTGGCTGTGATTGCATCAAGGAGCACAGGCAGTTTCACTTTAAGTTTCGCAGAAGCTGAAAAGTTCCGGCCTTGCTACGAAGCGAAACTGAACTGCAGGCGTAGTCGTACCCCGTGGAGGGGTCACTTTGTGCCTGGCTTTAGCGTACTCGGCGCTGGTCGCTGAATGCTGCCGCCCTCCAACGCTTCCAGAAACAGGATGCACACAGTGGGTACACTGCGGATTAAGAGTGAATGGAGAGATCAGATGTCCAGCCCCCGGACTGAAAATGGGCGCGCCCGTCGCCCGTCCGCTCCAGCGCCGAGTGGAGCGCAGCCCGGCCCAGGCAGCCCTCGGGGCGCGCTGCGCGCGGGGCAGCCACGGAGGGAGCCCGTGCCGAGCGCCTGAGGGGGCGGTGGGGTGACGCCGGCTTCCGAGGATGTGCCTCCATTCAGAGCCGACGAGAGCCGGGCTGCGAGCCACTCCGTGCCGCGGGGAAGCTCTGCATCGCGCTCGCCTCGGGGACGGCGAGTCGTGCCCGCGGCGTGCGCCCGGAGGCTCTTCTCAGGCCGGCGTTTCCCTTACGTGGGGGCCCCCGCTTTGCCCGCGGGCCTCCCACAGCTCAGGCGCGCCCGAGGCCTTCTTCGCGGCCAGGTTCTTTTAGATGCACGGCTGCGCGGAAGGAGATGCTTCAGTCAAACCTGTTTCAAGGCAGACACCTGGACTTTTGCTCAGTAGCATTCTCTTCCCATGCCCTTATCTTCAGCTGTTCTTTTTTGTTTGCAAAATAAACTGAGCTTAGTCAAACTAGTTAAATTGAAGGACACAGCTTTTTTAAAAAAATAAACATTAAACATATTAAGTTGCTTTTAGCTTTTCTTATAACATATTATCTAATTTATGATACATAAATTATTTCTTCCTGCCCTTTGTTATGAGTTATTTTTGTGAGTTACTTAATATCCAGTTGGTACAAATTGGAACCATGGAGTTTCCATGAAAAATAACCATTGCCTCTCTGTGGGTATTGCTATGAAATTTAGTAATATTAATAGCGTGGTAACAACAGGAACAATCAGTATCTAACAGCATTATCCAACAAGACGCTCTAGGATCGAGATACTTCAGTGGCATTAAATACCTGCCATTTTACTTCTGTCACTTTGCAGTGGGTGGTTGATTGGGATTAGTGGGTAGATTAGCCTTTTATGGAAATGTTTGTTTCCCTTCGTGACTGACCGAGCCCTACACTCGTCGTCTTTAATAGTCCAATAGTCCGCGGTACCTACTCTCTAAGGGCGACACGTCCAGCGTCAGACGCCTGAGATGAGGATGGACGCCCAGGGCTAGGACGTGCTTCAGAAAGCTTTGGCTCAGAAATATGGATGGGTCTCGGGCATTTTTTTCTCTCTCCAGCCTGTGTCTCCTTCCTCAAACCCCCAAATGGGAAGGAGATATGCAGGGAGATATGGCAAAAACAGATTTTGGGAGGAAAAAAAGCAGCTGAAGGAATGATAACAGAAGAGAGAATTGGTCCAGGGAGGGGCATGCTTGCCCTGCAGACCCCGAGGGGCTCACGGTGCAGGAACAGCAGGTGTGAAGGGACATCCCATTGAGCAGAGGGCAGAGGGTTAGTCTCTGCAGGGCCCCAACCGCTGTCTCTGGCCACACACCAGCATTACATGGGGGCCTGGTAGCTCCGTGGTTCCCGGGCAGAAGACCGGAGGTGTCTTCTCAAAGCGAAATTAAACGAATCACTTGAAGAGAATTGGTGTGTCTAAGGCAGACACTGGCCCACCAGAGAGAGCCCTGGCATTCCCAGTTCCCAGGGTAACATCGCTGTTCAGGATGAAGTCGAAGACCACCATTTCAGGAAAGCCAGTCACATAAAGGTGACAGACCAAAATAAACACCCAGAAACAAAATGCACCTTAAGAAAAGATGATAAGCCCTCTACGAAATAATCTTTCTAATTAGAACTCAAAGAGATTTGAAAAGAAATTGCAAACAAAAATCAGGTATGAGGTATTAGAGAAACAACTAATGAATGAGAGACATCTTAGGAAATAAAAATATTAGGTTTAAATACACATTACTGCTTTAGAACACGTAATGAGGAAAACAGGTGTAAAATATATGAGGAAAGACAAGACATAGAAGATCAATCTAGTATGTCTAATGATCTGATTGACAGAATTTACAGAAAGCGGGAATGGAGTGATTGGTAGACAGAAAACTATCAGGGGACTAGCACGAGAAGACCCCCTTGAGCAGCAGCCCCGTGTCCCCGGAGTGGAAGGAGACGTGGACCGACTCAGCACAGTTAATGGAGAAAGGCCCAAACCCACGCACATCCTCTGGGAAGTTTTCAGAACTTGGTAGATCTGTTCGCAAACAGCAAGAGGCTTTCTTATAAAAATAGAATATAAAGGAAATCCCCTGCTGACAATGTAAAAAGTCAAGGTAGATGGGGGGAGATGCTCAGAAAGGGACCAAGAAGGACAAGTGGAGGAAAGTGTGGGAAGGTCAATGTCATTGCTCTAAAAAGTACCCATTGCCAGTTATAAAAACAGGCCCAGGGATGTCAAGTCCAGCACAGGGAACATGCTCGATAGTGTCATAATAGCTACGTGTGGTGTCAGGGGTGCGAGACTTCCTGGGGAGTCTCCTCATAAGTTATATAATGTCTAATCAATAGTACATATTGAAGCTAATATAATATTGTAAACTAACTGTAATTGGAAAACTTTAAAAAGTTCACATTGAAAGTGAACAGCTACTGCGCTCGCCAAGAAAAGGAGGTTGAAAATGCTGTTTGAAATGACAAGGACGACCAGTGGAGAAGCAGGGAGGGAAGTTCAGACGTTCTGCAGGGCTGAGGAGGGAGGCAGTGGAAGGCAGGCTAAGTGCCCGTCCTCGCCCACCTTAGCCTGAGGCAGGGCACGCTGTCTCATCTAAAGTGGGCAAGGCGAGAGCGCCGGCATGAGTGTTGTGTGAGGAGAGGGCGAGGGACAGGAGTGGACGCGGGACGCAGGCAGCTGGACCCGGCAAAGCTGCTGTATGTGGAGCCCCTGGAAAGCGGAAGTGATCATGGCGGGGTCATGGGGGAGGCAGGGGTTTCGGTTATTACTGGCTTCTCTTTGCCTTTCAGATACCATAGTGGAATTAATAGAACGAAAAGCACGGCTTTATTTTTAAGACGCCCCCTATAAGGAGAGAAGGTGTGACGGAAAACACACAACGGGCCACGCAGGGCCCTGGTGCCGGGGCGAACCCGCCACTGACTGCCCCGGCGACCGGAGGCGAGCTGCTCGGCTGTGTGAGGCCAGGGTCCTCGGCTGGGAGAGACGGGGCGCTCTTTCCGCCTCTCGGACGTCCTGGGGTTCTGTGAATTTTTTCCCTCCTTTGACTCTGGGAAGCTACATAGCACATGAGCATGATTTGGAAAGAAACAAAACAAAACATAAATTGAAAATGCAGGTGCGGCCCTTTGATTACCAAGACAGACACTCGGGCACAGCAGCTACAAGTGTCTAAGGGCCACCTCTGGTGCGAAGGTGTGCTGCTTCTTAAAGCAGAGGCAGGCAAGGCCTCTCGTTGTTTTTACCTTTCAGGGGTGCTGTTTTTCATTATTGGGAGGTGAAATCGTGAACCCAACAGCTCAGGCTGATTTAAGGCCAGCACCCTAATAGGTATATTCACTTAGATTCTGAAGGGAAGGTCGCCTGGGTTGGTACCGCCACACAACCGAAAGTCTGCCTTCGGCCCTAGAAGAAAGAGACGGGTGGGTTTTATCGGAGATCGTAACCGGGAAAGGCAGCCCGTACTGTGCAGGCCTGACAGCCGCGCGGCACGGAATTACGGGCTGTGTCCCGGGACCAGGATCAGAATGGAGGGGGCAGCTGCGCGTGTCCAGCTCCTTGCTGGCTTCTGGGTTTCAGTGCTTGCTCTTCTGCTGGCCTGTACCATCAGCTGGAGGCAAAGGCTCCTCCTTGTGAGACACTTTTGGGAAGGAGGCTCTCGGGCGGCCCTGTGTCGGAGACCCTTTCCACATTCCACACCCACTGGCAGATGCCAGCCACGGGCTAGTCTTTCCTCCTGTATCTGAAATTTAAAACCACACACAGGCGCTTTCCACCTTCCCCACTCCGGTGTCAACTCCGGAGATGAATGCAGTGTGTGGCGACGCCCGAGCCCAGACAGCTAGTCACGGCCAAGCAGTGTGATAGAGCAGCGTCGAAAGAGACTGTGGGAAATCAGCTAAACGTGTGAGGCGAGTGGTACCCAGTACACACATGCGCACGCACACACACTCACAGAGGCCTAGGTGGTACTCGGTTGTCAGCAACCTCCCTTTTTATCCAATCCCCGCTAATGACAGAACAAACATCCACTTAATTTTAAAGAATATTTGGTGCTGTGTCTGCCTTGAGTGGACCCCGTAACGCTGAACCACCTTCAGGGGCAGATCACAAATGGAAGTACTGCTTGATAGGCACACGGTTTTGGTAATGGCCCTGGAGAGCCAAGCAGTTGTCACCTGGAACCTTTGAGAAGAAAGCGGGGAGGCGCTCCGATTGGCTTTCCGAACGGCTCGTGTCTTCACTGGCACTTTCTAGGTGGTGATCACGTCGGAAGTGTTTGACTAGCAAACGAGCCATTTTGAATTTATAAGGACATTTTCGGACTTCCCACATTCCCAATGGCTGCATCGAAGATATTTATTGTTTGGCAGCTAGTTTAATAGCCCTTAATAGGCCGTGTAATACATCACGCCGGTAGAGATACATTGAACATTTAAAAGCTTTGTAACTGAAAAACACTGTTCTATTATTACAGTATTAAGAATTGCGTTTATCTGGACAAACAAAATACCCATAAATATGACCCAGGGATGGCTGTCATTTCACACAGAATGATGGCAGGCCTGGTGGCACAGGGTCCGTTCTCCAAATTAAAAGCAGAGGTGGCGACGCAGGGAGGTCCTGGCCACAGCAGTGCTGAGGCACCGACTCAAAGGCACAGTGGGTTTTCCACAGGGAGACACGCTGAGGTGGACCTTCCATTAGTTTTTGCTGCTGCTGTGGGAGGAGCTCACCACTCCGTCACCCTAGAGGCTTCTGTTTACGCGGCCGCACCCTGCAGCCAGGAGAGCCCGTTTCCCTCTGCTGGCTTGTCAGGTCCGCGTGGAAACCCAGAGCTGCCGCCCGCCCCCAGTGCCTTATGCAGTAGATTCTCAGAAAATAGGGGGGAAAGACCAGGAATGCTTTTAGGGCTTATTTATGAAACTAATCTGAATTGCATTTAGTGACCTCAGAAATTTACTCTTGGGGCGTTTTCTTAGTCAAAACTAGTATTAGTGAAAATTATACATATAGAGATAAAACGTACATTCTAGAAAAAATCCAAACACTGAATATTTCTTAGATTAAATTTCTATCAATTTTTTAATGAAGACACAATACATGTGTTATTATTTTTTTAACATTTAAAAATAAAAGCAAACACAACCATGTGAATGCCCTTAACACACAACTGAACCGTACACTTAACAATGATTCAGGAGATAAACTTTGCACTTTGTGTGTTTTACCACAGTTTAAAAACAACAACAAAAAAGAAACGAAGCAAGAGCTTTATTACAGCAGAAGTCCCATGGGCCTCCCACGGGACAGGCCCTTAGAGAGGTCCCTGTGCAGGCTGCACACCATGGAGAGACCCCCACTTTGCGCCCCGCCCAGCGGCAGCCACTGGGCGTTTTGGAGGCCGTGCAGTGCGGCTCTCTCTCTTTTCGTGGACCGGGACAGCGTTGCCTAGAAGACAGAGTCACCGGTCCAGGACCCTGTGGGGGTCGACCAGAAACCCCGTCTGCCCACTCCCAGCCTTGGCACTTTCTGGTGGGCCAGCTGGTCTTTGCCAGTGCAATCAGCGTTGGTCCTTAAAAACCGTGTGTTTGTGTGGGTGCACTTAATAGCGTCAGTTTGATCGTCTCCTTTTCCTTTGTTTTCATTTTCCACTCTTGCCACTCCCCCCAGTAACTTACTGCATATTTCACCTCTTGCAAATATTTTCTATTTCCTTTACTTTCTTTTTTTTAACCAACGTTAGGAGACCAGGTCTTGTAAGATGAGACGCAGATTGTTTCTGGGATCAGCAGAACAAACGTAAGAGCAGCTGTTATCTTATTAGCAACAGCGTAAAAAATATAATTGATACGTTATAATTTGTAACAAACTTTCACATATATTTTCTGTTTTATCCTTTAGGGGATAGATAAATTTTAGAATGTAAGGCCCACGAGGGAGGGGCCTTTGCTGATTTTGTTTTCGTTGCTGTGTTCTGGTACCTAAAGTAGTGCCTGGCATGTAGTAGTTATTCAGTAAACATTTACGGAATGAATAAGTGATCGCCACTCTTCATGTCAGCAATGACTGTTTGCCCACGGACACACCGTGGTGGAGCCTGGACTCAAGCCCAGTGCTCCTGACTCCAAACGCAGTGTGCCTTGCAAATCAGGGCAGCTGGATTTGCAGACTGTGAAGAGGTGATACAAGGCAAAAGCAGGGGCGGGAGCCTGCGGGGGTGTGGGGGAAAGGCCTGAGAACGTCGCCTTTGGGGCCCTGTCTTTGTAGGGCCGTGAGGGAAGTCGATAGTGGACGGGGGCCGGGAAGGTGGGGTCCGGGAACGTAGGATGGGGACGGCAGGGTTGAGCTCTCAGGGACGTGCCAACAAGATGGGCTCAGCACGTCGGCGGAAAGGGTTCCTCACTGACCCCTTCCCTTCACCGGCCCTGTGGGGCCCTTCTGCGCAAAGAGGGAAGACACCCGGGTATGACGTCAGCCATGAGTGGAGCCTGAGAAAACAAATAAAGCTGGAAACAAACAAAAGCCCCTGTATGGCTCCAAAATATTTATTTATGAGGCTGCTACATCAATAACACTAATTATACTGTAATTGCCAAGAACTGAAATTAATGTGATTTTGTGGAAATCTACAATCAGTCTCGTGTCTAATTTCTGTGAATGAATGCACTCGGAACAAAATCCCAGTTGAGAGCACATTTCGTTCTTCGAGTGCTTGGCGCCGCGGCACTGGGGAGGAGAGCCGTAAGATGCAATGGTATGTACTTCAGCCCTGAACCGTGAAAAGGCAGCGCAGCCAGTCCGCTCAGCACCGCCCGCTCAGAAGGCAGCTCCTTAATGGCTGCGCGGGGCAGCGGTCCCCGCGAGTTAGCAGACTTCCCCTGTAGCTGCGAGCAAATTCTCAGGGCAGCAGGCTGAAAAGTCTAGTGATCTCGGCGTCGTAATAATTTCCTCCTGCCGTACTAGAGGTACAGTAAAATTGAATTATTTTCTGTTTCGATAGCAGGCGTAAATGAGAGACAAAGGACTCCTCCCCTTCCGCGTCAGTGCCTGGAAGCGGCGCGAGCGTGCTCTGCACGGGGTCTGAGGGGCACATTGCGTCCCCCGCTCTGGGGCTCATGTGGAGCAGTGCCGGCCTGGCTGGGGGTTTCAGAGTCCACCTCGCCCCGTTTCACGGCTGCTGTTTACTGGCGTGTCGTTCTGATGCTGCAGAACCGGGACAGAGCTAGGCCTCTCGTTTGTATTTCAGAGACCGAACGAGAGCTGCTGAAAATAAGGGGCCGTGTCCTGAACACCCACTTCTGGCATGGACAACACTGTCTACTCAGTCCACAGTGATGGCAGTGCTTTGAGCTGCATTAGTAGTGTGACTGTACATTTCCTTCCAGGGTACGGCAGTCACACTCAGGCTGCTGGTGAACCTTGGAGACAACGTGCCTGTTCCTCTGCAGACATGCACAGGTGACCTATCAGTAGTTACTGCCAGTTACATGCGAGCTGTCATTTGGTCTTTATGGGAGCTGCAGTGCTTGAAAAGAACACTTTCTCTGGGAATGTTGAACCTTCTCCACCCCCCAAACGATGAAAAAAAAAAATACAGTTGTCAGCATAATGTCTTGACATTCATGATGCCAGCCTGTCTTTACTGGTGTCAGATGTGAAAATAAATAGATATTAAACTGTCAGTCAATGAAATTGCAAAGTCAAGAAGAGCTCTAGCTGCGATCCTGGGTGTGCCGGTTGGTGGACACAGGTGTTTCAGTGTCAGGCATTCGACAGGGCCAGGGAAGAGGAGAAACATGTTACAGCAGTTTTCTCTTTGCAAAACATGTGAGATGAACTTCCTTCATCTCAGGACTTCGCAGAGCCTCAGGGGACTTGAGAGAGTGCCAGGAAGCCCCCCCATTCCCCGATGTTTTCAGTGCTAAAATGTGAAAGTCCGGCCCCAGTTCCTGGAGGCACACCCTGTCACCCTCTGTGCACGCAAGGTCTCCAAAGCCATGCAAACGGAAACTCTGCTGTCCTCGAATACACATTGCTGACAGATGCCACTCACCCACCCGGCTTCTTTATTATTCATAGGACACTAACACCAGCCTCCTGCCACTAACAGACGTTAACACTATTAAAGATTACCGATCGCACGCAGGGATGGTCCCCGCTCAGCACTCTGGGAACAGCTCTGCCTCCTGCGTGACGGAGGCCGGCACGAAGCATGGCGTAGCCTTTCACAGCATGTAGAGCTGTCTCCTTGGCCACCGCTGCCGCGGCTGTGGTTGTCAGCGACGGCACATGCCGGGCTGTGGGGGAGCCCAGCCCGCACCCTCTCGCTGACAGACCTCCCCCTTTTCAGCAAGTCCACTAAATTGCGCCTCAACAAGGGTCATTAAAGGTTGCATCATAGTGACTTCATAACTGGGGCATGAGCAGGGACTGGGTCGTGGTGGCCGCGGGATGCCGGGCTGCAGCACCAGCCAGTTCCCAGAGCTCAGGACTCACGGCGGCTCGTCTGTGTGCCACCAGCAAGTCTAAGGGTCTCCCGTGATCAAGTTCAAGTGTGGCTCATGGCTGATGAAACACTGTTTCTATGCGTGTGATAATTTAGTAAATTGTGTGTGGGAAGCTCTCGGCTGGGTGTTTCCCTGATCACTCCCTGGCACGTACAGTTGTGTTTTGGTGTCTGCCCCACTAAGGGCCTGAACCAGTGCGGCAGAGAAGGCAGTTTAGAAAGGTTAGTCCGGTGGCGGACTGGAAAACGGCCTTCGACAGAAGCAAACCTCACCAGACCAGAGCGAAGGCCTCGTTCCGATTTACGTCTTCAAGTCACTGTTCACGGCCTGGCACTGGTTCATGGTCTGGGAGGGGTGGTGTTCGCTAAGACGCTTGACTAAGAGCAGGGTGGGAGCCGATGGCATGCGCGCCCACCGGACAGTGACCGCCAGGACCTCAGAGGTGATCCGCAGCCACCTGCGTGTGCACCTCGAGCCCACCCCGGCCTCCCTGATGAGGAGAGGCAGCGTGGCCTGTCTCCACTGCCTCCTCTGTCCTTGGCGACGGATGGCAGAAGTCACCGCAGCCCTTTACCTATTTCTGTCTGGTTTTGCGGTGTGTTTGCCATGCTCTCCATCTGGAAGCAGTGTCCATTTCCTGTCCCCTGGCATCAGCTTTGGCCAGTGGTCTGGGCCCCTGGTGACTGTGTGGCAGTCCGCGCCTGGATCCAGAGTCCTTTCATGTTTCTGTTCTCTCTCGGGTCCCCTCAGAGCTGCCGTGCAAGCAGATCCGGTCCACGAGAGACACGAGGCTCAGTGGCTGGCATCACCCCAGCTGCCAGCCACCAGAAGCTGGCTGGCAACCGACTGCCACGCGCGGGAGGGAGCCCCGCTGAGTCCTCAGGGCCACCCAGCTGAGCTCGGCATCCCCGCTGCCCCGCAGAGTAGCCGAACCGTGAGCTGGCCCTGGTGGTCATTACAAAACACGGTGAAGATGGATGGGTCCCCCCGCCTCCCGTGGCAGTGCAGTCCCGGTCCTCATCCGTCAGCTTCTGTGCTTGTGGTCGCTGACCAGCCGCCACTGTCGCCAGACTTGGCAACTTAACTGCAACTCCTGGGCAGCACCGCTGACGACGACTCCTCCCGTGCCTGCGGGCGGCCCTGGGTGGCCTCTGTGCCCACAGTTCTGGTTGGCTCTTCTGGTCGCTCCTTAAACATTGGGGCCTTTGGGGACCTGACCATGCTCATTTTCTCTTTCCTCGGGCGCTGTCCTCCACGCAGGCGTCTCGGTGCACGTGAGCCGATGACATGTGAGTGATCATCAGTCAGCCCCACTGGGTGGCTGAGCTAGTTTGTCGGGATATCTAGCGAGCACGTGAACTTAATGTGCGTCTGACTTGTGACTCATAATTCCCCTTCCCTCCACATGTTTTGTGACTCTAATAGTTATAAATTTCCCATCTGGAAACCTCAAAGTTGTCTTCACTGTTCCCCCAAAGCTTCCTTCCCACATGTAAACTTTCCCCCTTCCTTAGCTGATGACCACAAAACGTCAGCTCAGACCATTGCAAAAACCCGCTGGCCTCTTGGTGGCCAGGCGTTTCCCCATGGCCTGCTGCCCCCACGGGGCCAAGAGCCCAGGTCTTGAAGTCAGACACGCCCGTGTTCCTCACCTGCCCCCTCTGCCTGCCTGCAGAGCACTCTGGGGCAAGTTGCAAAAGTAGTTTCCTTACCTAAAAGTAGATGAAATTATACTGACATTATAGGACTGTCATAAGATTGGATTAGATAATATGTAAGGAATATTTATCATAATATCTGGCCATAGTAATTACTTAATAGACAGTAGCAAAAACATAATTATCATTTTTCCTTTAATACCCACATGGATTATAATCAGCACCCTAATTCTTTTATTAGGAAAAGAGAGCGAAAATAACAGAGGAAAAAAATAAGCTTATGTAGCTCAGAGACTGAATCAAACTTCATTAAATATCATATTTCAGTCATATCTAATTTATATTCAGTCCATGAACTACTAACTTTATGTTTTAGGTTATTATTTCTGAAATAAGAAGTCTATGGTTATTAGGATATTGACAACGCTGTGAGAGGAAAGCTGTAGTTGAGAGCATCTTCTTCAGTAGGAAAATAAGCTTTTAAATTAAATTAGATTAAATCAAGAACATTTATAAAAGCAAGCTGCAACTTTGAGGTAAGTGGCTGAGAATGAAACACTGAGTCCCAGACGCAGGATGGCCTGACACAGCCTCCTTCGACGCCCCCATGGGCAGAAACCCTGAGTGCCTGATGCAAGGGCGCGTGCCATTCTGCCTGCGTACTCGCCAAGTAAGCGAGAAAAAGGAAGCTGTGCCTCGAGATGGAGTTGGTCTGAAGTATTACCTTAAAAGTTTTTGTTGGATTTTCAATTCCAGCAAAATTGTAAATAAGATAACCTAAAATACTTTCTTACTACAAAGCTCCACAAATGCATGATAAAATGTAACAATCATCTTTGTCAAAGCTAAATTCTTGAGAAACCTGGGAAAATCTCTAGGGACAAGAAGTGAAGAAGAAAAACAAAGAACAGAGCTGAAAGCAAATGAGCTAATGTTGAAGCTACATAAGAGAGTCTTTCTCTTGGGAAGTCTACAAATTCTTGGGTACACACGTGGGTGAAAATGGGAGACTAGACTCTGGGCCTGTTCACACTGGAGAATAGGCGGTGAGACCCATGAAAAAAATTGGGCTTGGAAGGGTCCTCAGTGAAGAAGAATGGAGGAAGTTGGGCGCAGAGAGGAACTCGAAATGTTCCCTTGGACCTCAGCTCTGGATGGAAAGTCCCCTGCGTGTGAACTGACCTTACCCTCCTTAAGGTTTGGAATTTAAGTTTAGCTTATGCCTTGGAGTTTAAGGATTCTCATATTTAAAAAAAAACCAAAAACACGTAATCCAAAATTATTTTCAGACTGATGACACACTATGGCACCTGTATCGTGGGGGACACCTGTGCTCTGGGCAGGCTCTGCCACATGCCCGCAGGCGAGGCCCAGTGCATGGCGCGCCACCTCACAGTTCAGCATGAGGCAAAAGCAGGGACCTGTAGTGGCAGGATCCAGAAAAGGAGAATCAAACCCACGTCCCCTGCCAAAGACATGATGCATAGAAAGCAAGATACACGATGATGGAGACGTGTAAAAATGTCAGTAAACAAGTACAAGTAAACTAACGGTTAAAAAGGATTGACTTAAAGATCGGTTTAAAAGTATTTTCTTGGTATTTGCATAAGGCACACCTAAAACATAGAGGCATAAAAAGTCAAAACCAAGGAGATAGGAAAAAACGCAACAAGCAAATTACAATGAAAATAAAAGCTGTGACAGTTTTATTAACTTCAAATAGTGCCGAAGACGTTATTAGGAAGAAAAGGGTGCCATCATAATGAAAAAGGAACAATTCACCAAGGAAATAGAGAAGTTCTAAACTTTTCAGTACTCGATAAGGTAGTTTTGGAATATATGAGGAAACAAACTGATAGAATTACAAGGAAGAATCTCGATTTATCTAATCATCATTGGCTGAGGTGAACAATATGCTCTTGGTAACTGGTAAATTACACACAAAAATATATTAGTAAGTGGGTAAAATATCTGACCAGGCTAGTTATCAAGCTTATGCTAAAGATTTATGTAGAACCCTGGTCCTTATTCTCGAGCAGGAAAAGAACGCACGTGAACATTGACGTAAGAAGTACAAAGCGAACTCACTGATAGCAATGAAATGTAGACCATGTGCTCCAACTAAAATGCAATTGACTTGTTCTGTCACCTTTGAAATTAATTTTAAAAAGATCACCAAAGCCATCGCATCGTTATTTAAATCAATAACAATTAATGCAAACACAGTTCCATGGACAGTAAAACACAAACTTTTAAGTAACCCATGGGTCAAAGAAAATACAATAATTTTTTGTCCCTTTAAAAATTGGTTGAAAATGAAAAGACTATACATCAAACTTGTAGGATACCACTAAAGTAACTTGGAGATTTTTACTTTGAAGTGTTTGTTAAAAAGAAAAAGACTTAAAATAAGTGAATTGAGTCACTAATTTAATAAATTGAAAAAAGTAGTTAAATCAAGGAAATATAATAAATGAAATAATGAAAATAAGAGTAGAAAATATTGAGGTAAGAAAGAAAAACAAAAAAAAGTCAGGAAAAAAAGTCAACTCTATGGGAAAACATTAAAATAAGTTAAATTCTTATGGTTATAAGAGAAGGCTGATATAATCAACTGAAGTAACAGTAAAGAAAAAGAAAGAAAATGACATTAGGAATGGCAAAGAAAACATAACTGGAGATAGAGATTTTTTTTTAACTGTAATATAATGCAGTAAAACTTTAAATAAATTGACTTGCAATAAATTGAAGATATGAATAGACCTATGACTGTTAAGTAAATGTATTTACTATTTTAAAATATACTGTGTAGTAGTGTCAACAATAAAATTTAATTAATTAATTAATTAATTATATATACACCTTGTCTATAGATCCACAAATTACAGACCTAGACCTACATGGTTTAAAATAGTTCTATCAATTCTTTAAATATAGGTAATTCCAATTTTATGTAAAGTATTCCAAAAATAGTGAAAGAGTAAAAGTTTCTTGTCTCCGTTGAAAAGGCTATTAGAGGGAAAGAAAACTATAGACTGCCACCAAGCCGAGCGGACTCACGTTCTAACCCTAGATTGTCTCCATTCACGTAATTTCTCACAAGAGCTTAGAGACGAAAGAAGCAACCACGTCGATACATTCAGAGAAACCCAACGTGCACAAATGATGAAACTATAATCAAACACTGGAAGGAACATTCCCTAACCTTCCCAAGCGGTAGCTACAAGAACTGCAGCGGCTGTTAGACACAGCAGTCAAACGTTCCTCGCTTTTCCTTTCGAGGCTGGGGCCCTGGGGGCCTCGCCGACATGGGGAAGGGGAAGAGGAACTGCAGGCCCGATGAATCGCACATATTTCAAATGTGGCATTGCGCAACAGAAGGAAATTAACAAAACTTAGGACAGTCAATTAAGCACTCATTATATCCCTGTCTCTCGCAGTTTATAAAAATGAATTCCAAGCAGATTGAGATCTAAATGTAAAAAACATAGTTTAAAAAGAAGATAATACAAGAAAAGGTCTGAATGAATGTAAGGAAGGAAAGTATAAGCTGTAAAGAGAAAAACAAAGATGCGTTTGATCGCACCTAGAGAAAAATGCCTATGTATTAAACGATATCGAAAGCACAGCGAGAAATGTATTTAGCTTGCATTGTTTTCCTGAGGACATTTTAGTCTTGCCTCGTTTTCTCTTACTTTCAAATCAACAACTCGAGTCAGCTAACACCTCGTATACCCGCCTTTACCCTCTGATCAGAAGCATTTATTGAACACATCGTCCGATAGTGGCCGTGCCCTCAGGGACCTTGTTTACAGCGCCACGCCCAGGCTCACAGTGGCCTTGGGGGTGGCAGCGAACACCCTCTCGGGTGCACACGTTGTTTCTCAAGCCTTAACTGCTTCTAAAGGCGTCGGGAAGGGGCTTTGATCCCAGACCCATGAGTTTTGGAGCTCGGTTTGTATCTTGACAGGGTGATGAGATGCTGCCTGCCTTGCATGTGGTGGAAGCATGATTTTATTTAAACTGCTCAGTAATGCCACGTGCTTACCACACCCACAGCTCTATCGAAGATTCAAGACGCCCTTGCTGTCTGTTGCCGTGAACCTGTCCTTTCCTCGTTCAACCCCTGCCCTTCCTTGGTGATACCTTTAATTTACTTCATTGGGCGAACCCCCTGCTGGAGTCATCTTTGTTATTCTGAAAGAAACCGTTTATTGAGGTCCATGTTATACTTGTATGGTTAGCACACAAAGTCCGGGGGCCACGTGAGGACAGTGGAAGCATGTTTTACACGTACGTGTGTGCGACTGCTCACAGTTACCACACAGACACATAAATGGCCTCGAAGGAAAACCAGTGCTTTCTGCCCATGCCCTCCTCACACCATAAACTTTCCTGTATAATCTTGTTTCCTTCTAGACTGGGTCCTGATTTGTCTTTTCTTTATCTCAGAATTCCTGGGCTGTCAGGCCATGTTACTCTTAAAAGGACTCTGGGAATTCCAGTCAAGAGAAAGATATATTAAAGTATCATTATTCAAACCTAAAAATTTAATAAAAATGTTAACTAGGTTTCCCCACGGTGGGGGCGTGTATGGAACCCTTTTTTACAGCACAGTGATGTTTCTACAGATGGAAGTCAGGTATAACTTACAGCACATGCTGTTTACAGAAAATGTGGGAGAAGGAGGACGCCACCCCACACACACACACAACTTTCTTTCCTGTGTGATTTTAAACTCTTCTAATTTTTCCGTTTCAAAGAGAAGTTCAGACATGACTGATGGCAGTGGCTCTTCCTTTAATTTGTGACATCTAATCTTTACTTTCGGCTTCGCCAGCCACATCTCGCCGTCTCACTGTGTACGCCCTGACACAATGCATCACAGCCAAGGCGATCCAATATCGCGTGGCGTTTTTTTAAAAAAGGATATTAAATGGTGGCAGAAGATAATGCCTGAAACGCACCAGCGTGGGCCCAGGGGGATTGCTCTTCTCTCACGTGCACTCTCTCAGAGCCTGGCCGCAGGAATTACTGCTACCCTGTCCGCATAAACATCCTCACCCAAGCAGCCTCCTCTTACGCCTAATGTATGCACTCCTGTCAGAGAAAGCCACTTGCTTAAGCGGCTCTGCTGTCGATTTGCAGTCTGCTCAGGCTCGCCGTCCTCAGCAGGGGTCCGGCTCCACGATTCATTGCCTGCGATTTCCCACGGAGCCAACGCGATGCCCGCCCAGCCCCACATGGCTGTGTATCCATTATAACCAGGACAAGTACGCAGGGCTCAGGGGTCTGAGCATCTGTCTAAGAACAGCTCCCCGACGCCGCCCTTCACTCACAACGAATGAACGATGAACTCTGCGCGCTGGCCCCACACAGGGAGGCGAAACCGCAGGGGCTCGCCCGAGTTAAACAAGGGGAGGAGCGTTTAGAGGGAGGCTCCCGAAACGAGCCGGTCAATAACTGGTTTACAGAGACCAGTGCTTCTGGCTAATGGGAGAGTAAAGAATCATGCTTGTCACTGAGAAAGGGCGGGAGGTCGTCCTGGTTCTGTGTGAGTAATTACATTCATTATTCTGAGACCAGCTCTGCAAGTGGCCGGTTTCACTAGTTAATTCATTAGCAAAACTAATTGGCAAACCGCAAACAATTGGGGGCAAATTTAAGCAGTTCCGAAGGAAGGTTTGGCAAAACAGGATTTTCTTTGAACTTAAACAGGGAGGGCTCTACGGGAAGACTGCACAGGTCCTTGTGTGTGTGCTCTTGGGTCACCCCAAGTGTCAGCGTGGAAGCAGGAACCACAGCCGAGGCGGGGGGCAGGCGAGGACACACTGGGTTATTTCTGGTGACCTGGCCGCCCTGGGGCTTCAGAGTTATCCTGGCAGTGGGCGGAAAACAGGCTCTAACAAGGAGGAATTTCCCTACTCTTTGCAGTCTGAGATTTGTGACTGTAAAATTAAGGGTAATAATGTATGTGGTAGGTGGTACATAATAACCGTGGTATGTAATGGCTGCGTACAGCTCTCAAGTATTAATGTAACGTAGACCCATCAACCACAGGAACCCGGGAGCGGTTTCACCTGTTGACCAAGCTACTGCATGACTGCGCGGTTCGCCTGTGGCCGGTGCAGAGCCCCGGTGCCGGTAGACTGGCTTCCGCTCTTCCTTTCGTGCAATGACACGCACCGTCGTGTCAGACAGCGGCCCTGCGATGTCACGGGGCACCGAGACCCCTTAAAATGGGCAGGTTTTGTGTCTGGAAAGAAGAGGTTTTTCTTCCTCCTTCTAGAAAGGAAGCATTCCGACGTGCAGTGCTGGGAGGGCAGCGGGGGCCGAGGGACCAAACCGGAAGGGCCTGCGGAGCCCCGGAGCCGCAGTCCGCGTCAGCACGGGCAGCCTGTGCCTTCAGGGCTCAGAGACCAGCTCAGCTCCCCGGCTGAGCTCAGGACACATCGCTGATTTGACCCATGACAGATGTTATGTTCCTGCGCAGATGACGACAAACCCATGGCGGGGTCTTTGCAGAGTGCCAGGGTCCCTCCTCAGGCCTCGGGGTCAGCAGAGCGAGCCGCCCGCACCCGTCGCTGGCCTGTCATCCCCGCAGACAGCGCCACCTCTGCCAGCCGGTGCCAAGAGCAGCGCTGGTGTCAGCGGGTGCCCCTCCCGGGCTCTCTGTTCCTAAACCTCAGGGGCCTGGGTGAGAGGATCACGGCCTACACCCTTCTCCAGCTTGGGGTTTCTCAGCCTTGGTGCTCCTGGCATTGAGACCCAAATAATTCTTCCTTCCAGGGGCCTTCCTGTGCCCACTGGGTGCCAGCAGCAACCCCTCCAGTTGTGGTGACCAGGCGCCTGCTCAGACGTTGCAGACCGTGCCCTTCCGCACGCACCCCATGCCCGGGTGTTGCCGGGGCCTTGCGGCTCTGCCCCTTTGTGCGCTCCTGGGCGGGGCTCTCCCAGGCCTAGCTCTGCATGGCTTGCCCCACCCGCCTGCCCCAAACTCGGCACCGCAGCCCTCCTGATCGCCCCTCACTTTCGAGTCCGCCCCGCCCCGGCTGAGCTCGTGCCCCCGCTGCACTCCCACGCGAGTGTCTCCGTGAAAGCGGCGGTCAGTGTGCTCGCCTGCTTGTGCGCCCAGTGCTCAGCCTTCGGGGACGGCGGGCACATCTTGTCTGTCCTGAGCTGCTCACTTACTTCCTGCTGAATCGGGGGCAAGTTCAAAGAAAAGAGAAAAAGGAGGAGTAGGATAAGGAATAAGAGAGGAAGAATGCAAACGTGTTTATCAAATAATACTGTTAGTGACTCAGGTTATGGAAGGGCATTTACTATTGATCTGAAGCTTTGGGGTCAAATCAATAATAAGTGTATATTTGGCTGTTCCCTACAACCTCAAAATCAATTTACTGTGACTAACCGATTAAGTCTGATTCCTATGCTTTGGGTTGGATGCATGTGTCTGCCCTCCCCTCAATACCTCAGTTAACCCCGGAAGCCCCTGGGGAATCTGTCTACTCCTTGGTTAGAAATTGTGCCAAGTATTCTCTATGGACATTCAAAATTATTTTAATTTTGAGTAATCATCCTGAACTTTAATGGAGGTTGATAGTTTTGCTTTTGTCACTGTAGAAAGATTTTTTTTTCAATTAAGTTTTGCAGTATGCTTGGTTTGGGCTTTCTTAAGCCTTGTGTAACGGTCACATGTATAACCCGTTCCCATTTTGAATATTTCACTGAGAATTCTGTCTGGTGTCTGAAGCAGGCAGTGGCAGTGTTGTCGCATCTTCAGAAAGTTACTGCGTTCGCATGGAATGTTTTGCAGCATCAAGAGGGAGAAGAAGAGCGGGCGCGTGGGGATGTCTGGTTAGAAGAACTCAAACTTACTTCTAATTTCGTCTCTTTTTAGAGCAGCTGTTCTTACCTAGTTACCCGCAAACTGCGGACCAGGCCCCACGGCGCGACCTCCTCGTGCCCTGTGGTCTGCAGGAGCACATGGACATGCGGGGAAGGTTTTCTCCGCCCTCAGGTGGCTGGTTTCGTCCGTGTTTGGGGGCGGGAAACTGAGAACATGGGTGTGCTGGGCCGGGTGGTCGTCCCCAGTCCCACTGCCTGCTGGGGTGAGAGGCGACACGCCCCCACCAGCGGACACACTGTCTGGCCACACTGACAGCCTGTGCCCCCACTGAGCCCCACCCACCTCTTCCCCCTGCGGTGAGGCCGGTGCTTCAGAGACCGTGGCTGTCCGGCTGTCGGGTCTCAGCACGAGCAGGCCACCGAGCCGCCCGCCCCAGGCCCTTGAAAGACGCTGCAGGAGAGGGGCAGTCAGTTGTTGTGTGAGCCACAGACCCAGGGTTTCCCACTCACCAAACCGGTATTTCCGAGGGCCCACTCTGTGTCGTGCTCTGTGCAGACACGGGGACTGCGGGAGTGACCGAGCAGACAGAAGTCCTAGAGAGAGAGGCGGCAGAAGCGCAAGTAAGACAGCAGCGGGCAGGCGCCGGGGCAGGCCGGCCCGGGGGCTTCAGAGCGGGCTTGTTGAAAGGTGGCTTTCTCATCATTAAATTGTTTTTATTTTACTTTATTCCTAATTTTTAAAGAATTTCTTGTTTCAGAAACTTTGAAAAACTACTGTTCTCAGGCCATTATCACAATACAACTTAGCAAAAGCTGGCTAATGCATTTAGAATCTTAAATGTTCTTACAAAAAGGCAATTATATAGTTTTGGGAAATAGAATTTTCATGAACTTATATGCTTAAATGTTGACTGCGAACTTAGGAAAATGTATCAGTTCCTGAAGAGCGCCTCGTCAGGTGGCAGGGTGAGCTGAAGGCGGCTTGCGAGCTTGCGCTCTGGGACCTCGCGGTCCGTGTGGAGCGAGCGAGCCGGGGCACGGAGGTCTCGGGCGGCGTCGCGCGCACTCTCTCAGGCTGCTCTCGAGGGACAGAGCGGAGGAGCACAGGCCTGCGCCCGGGGCTGCCCTGAGCAGAGGTTCAGAGTCTGGGCTCCCTTAACCGAGTCGGCGCCAGTAGGGGACCAACCCCTGAAGTGCGGGGCGGCCGGCGTGTGTCCTGAGACCCCCGAGGAGGGGGCCAGCATTGTATCACATGCCTCCTGGGTCCCTGGTAGGAAGTCTGGCAGGTAGGAAGCCTATTCTGGCTCTGTGTCACTGACATTTGTCCTACTCTTGCACCCATCCCTGACTGGCTGTGTGACTCTGGGTGGAACGATGACCTCTTCTGAGGTTCAGTATTTTTCATCTGTTACCTGGGGACAGTGACCGCTGCCTCAGAACCTTGCCCGGGAGGATGAATGAATGAGGTCCCTGGTGAGGCTGTGTTTATGTCACCATGCTGAGCACGGATTCCGGGCACCCCAACACCCTAACAGTGAAGCACATATGCCCTGTGCTTTGGGTCCCCCCAGAGCCCTTGGGGCCCCATGGCGTCACCTGCACAGGCATTCCCACCAGACCCAGACCACGCCAGCCGCGCGCATTGGAACCACACCTTGTCTTGTTTTTCTCTGCTAGCCCCGCTATTTAAAAACCAAGGAACCACAGAAGGGGCGTCAGACATTTGTCTAGTTAATAAGGCAGCTCGGGGCCTTCTGTCCTTCCGACGATGTGTTTCTCTGGGGTTAGTTTCTCCGCTGCCGCAGCCCTGGCCTATGAGTGAGGGCAGCCTCGGAGGGCGGCAGAAAGAGCAGCTTCCCTGAGACTGACGCCCGGGGAGGACGTGGCCGCTTCCCACTCCGACCCCGGCATCACTAAGAGATACTCGACAAAGTGCTGGAGGCCCATGAGGGTCTAACGGATCTGGGCACAGACGCAGGGGAAAAGACCCCTGGGGCCACATTGTCCTGCTGTGACACCACTGTCAGGCGGCCGCCTCCTGGGGAGTGGTCGTGGAAGCTGTGCCATCTGTGGGGTCAGCAGGCGGGTGACAGCCCGCGAGCACGCTCGGTCAGGAGGCCAAGTTCACGAGGCCAGGGCCTGGGCTTGGCCGCCCTGCAGGCTCTCAGCCTGCCCTGTCGGGGCCCAGAGCCGCACCCCAGCCCCGCACCCCAGCCCCTCCCCTGCCACTCTCTGCCTGGGGAGCTGGGAAGAGGCCGAGAGGGTTAAAGTGGAAGCTTCACCGTGGCCGGGGACGACATTCGACACTGAAACGCCCCAGCACCCACCAGAACCCAATAGTGACCAAAAAAAAATGGTATCTAGGAACCTGTCAGAGAGTGAAATTACAAGCCCAGGAGGAAAAAAAAGTCTCAACAGAACGTGTTTTTGTCTCAAAGCATCTGTGTAGCAAGCAGCACGCAAATGCCTGGGGGACAGGCTGCGACGGAAGGGGCTTCAAGCAGAACCCCCGTGGGGCTGATTTTACCTGGTTTTTGCTTTGCCTTCCAAATGTTTCCTCCGTCGTATCCCGGCGATTTGCGAAACAAAGCTGCCCTCGGCCTGGCTGAAGTGTCAGGCGCGTTAGAGTCGCCTGCTCAGATCGGAGCTGCCAAGACGCAGGGGTCCCGTCTGGTGAACCTCTTCACCAGAACCCAGGGCCACTGCCATCTAAGGGCACCCAGCGCCTCCTGACAGCGCTGGTGTATTGTCCGAGGAAAGCCCACTGATGGCCTGTGGGTGGGCCAGACCTTGGTTTTGCTGTGTGTGTACAAGCTTTCTCTCCCCCTCTGCAGAAAATACTCACAGCCGGAGGAAACCAGGAGATCAAAGAATAATGACCAGAATGGATAATAAGGAAGATATTAGATTCCTGCGTGGAAGCTCCTTCCCAAGGCTAAGCTTGTAAATTAATTGTAGTTCCAAACAGACTTCTTGCACAAAAGTTTAAAGGAGATGATTAGGTTTGCGTGTGTTTTGCTTTCTTTTCACGTGTATTTATATCTCTTTCTTTTAATGAATCTCAAATCCAGGGATCTGCATGGGGTCCCTGTGTTTCTGGTCTTGTTCTCAGACAACTGCCAGTTAATTAAAACTAAATATGTTAATATATGCTTTAAATTGTACTGACAACATTTGATTGTAGAGATCGCTAGCTAGCTAGAGTGGTTGATTGATTGATTTACACATGCAGAGGCTGGCCAAGGAAGGCTGTCACAGAATCTTCTCTTCTATGGCTTCACCCCCACAAACAACCCTAGAAGATGAATTTCTGAGAACATGAAGCTTAACATAGTCGTCCGGAAAGGCGTCTTTGGCCCATTCACTGCACTTATTGGCAGTTTGTGGAAGAAGAGACCAGAGATCAGCCTAATGACCGGAGTGCCGGTTGTGCTTGTCATACCAGCTTGGTGGCCAAATGACCCACAGCCGTCACGCCACACGAGGGTCTCATGGCCAAGACAGCGGTGAAATGGCCACATGAGAGGCTACTGCTCGGCCTGTGTCACCAGGGAAGGCCTCTCTCATCTCTACTATGACACGTCACCAGCTGGCAGTCGGCCGCATGTGCACCCCACCACGCCCCTCGTGAGGGAAGCACCATGTTTCTGCCACCCTGCTCCTTTGAGGTCCGCCACTGAGGGTCCTCTTCCATTTGCATGTGTCAACCACGGGCCAAGAGAGGAGAGACCGCCCTGCCCTGCCTGATCTGTGAGCCAGGCGTCATCAACTCTCCTGAGCCAAGTCGGGGACGTGCTGCGTGTGCGTGGTACTCGCTTTCCAGGAGTCATTTCTGGCCGTGAAAACAAACGGCTTCTCTGTGTCGGGTGGTCTCCTGTGTTTTGCAGGAGACTCCGCTATCATTAGACTATCCAGAAAGGACGGAGGAAACGAGGCCAACCCCTCCCGCGGCCCCTCTTCCTGAATTGTCCGAGCTACAGGGCGGAAAGTGTCCCCCAACCCAGGTGAACTGAAGCCATTGTCCCCAGGGCCCTTCGGGTCCTGCACTCCAGTTGTCTCACAGAAGCTGGGCGACCCTTTCATGTGGTCCACGTGTTTCCAAGGAATGGCCCCCTTTATTTTTAAACTCTCCGATGCACCTGCCACCTGGAAGTGGACGTGTTTACCTGGGAGCAGGCGCCTGCACGGGCGCCCGCCCCACCTGCCTGGTGACGGGCGACTTGGCAGGCGGGGCGGCAGCCTGTCCCCCCGCCCGACTTGTTATTCTGCTCCTGCTTATTGAACAGATACCGCTGAAGAATATAATGGACTTAAAATCATCTGCCACTGATGGTTTAATCAAACTGACACATCCTTCAGAAACTGGGCGACAGGAAACATTAATTTTGGTGATCAAGGCCATGGCATTATTAAAGTGCAATTAAAAAGAGCACGCGTTTCGCGTGAACGGCCTTAACCATGTCACTGTTCAACATGGACTGTCACCTGGGACTCGCTTTGCCTCTTTGACGTGGGGCTGCCCCATGCCCCTGCTGATCGTCGGGGCTCATTCCCTCAGATTCCAAGTGGGGCGGCCTCTCCCTGCCCTGGCGGCTGGTGTGCGCTGCGCGGCATGGGAGCTGAGCCAGCCCTTTGTGGCGGCAGCTGCACCCCACAAGGGCACGGGACGAGGCCACGCAGGGGACGAGACCGCGCACGTCCCTGCAGCCTTGGCCAAGGCAATGCCCTCTTCAGTTACCTGGGATGGCCCGAGGCCAGGCCGCAGCACCATCAGAGCCTGGACTGGGTCCGCACTGTCTGCCGTCCAGCTGAAGGGCCTCCCTGCTCCTGGGTGACCTCAGGCGACGTTCTACAGGCCATGCCTCTGCCTCCCCATCCACAGGTGGATAGAAACACTTTTGTTTGCACTTAAATCTAAATGAATAGGCTTTGAATGCCGCTGGACACACAGCAGAAGTGCTCAAAAAAGTTACCTGAGACCAGCATTGCTATTACTGGGACAGAAGCGAAGACCCACCGAGCACCATCTCAAAGAACTGAGAATTAAAGAGGCAGAAACAACTGCCCCTGAGCAAGGAACGGTCCAGCCGTCAGGAGGGCCCTGGACCCCCGGCGGGAAGGCCTACCTCAGCATCAGGCTGCCCGGTGCGTGCAGGGACACTTCCAGCACCTGCGCACGTCCCACCTGCACATGCGTTTGGCCTCATGGACCCGTACACTGCGGTGCCCCCAATCCTCGGCCTTGCCCTCACCGGTTTCCGATACCCCCAGTCACCTGTGGCCTCAAAGAGTTGATGAGGACCTGTGCACTGTGACTCGTGCCGCGCAGTGTGGCGGCTCCCCCAGCGGCCCTGCCCTGCTCTGCCCCGGGCACGTGTCGCCCTGTGTCCAGTGCGCCGCCCTGTGGGCACAGCCCCGGCAGGTGTTAGTGGGAGAGAGAGAGCAACTGCATTCACGTAACTTTTGTTACAGTCGATTGTTATAATCGTCCTACTTTGGTGTTAGTTATGGCTGTTATTCTCTTACTGTGCCTCATTTATAAATTAAGCTTTGCCTTAGGTATGTAGGGGTAAGAAAAACCATCGCTTGTGCAGGGTTCAGTACTATCCACGGCATTAGACGTCCACGGGGGTCTTGCAATTTACACCCACCATTGTTCTTGTGGATGGAAATGGAGGTAAAATCGTGGTCCAGACATTACGTCGGGGAGCTGAGGGTCTAGCACTGGCTGGAAGCGCGCCCCTGCCGGCAACATGTGTGGGATGTCAGACATTCTGATAGCGCACAGAAACCAGGAGAACCACTCAGAAACAGTGTGTGAAGGGGCGGCATATAGGGCCCGGTGCGCGTGTATGAGACCGTAGCTAATGAAAGCAATTAAAAGGCACTTCTCAGTCACGGCTGTAAGTTGGCTGTGGTACTAGAACATACAGTTCTCAGCAGAAGACAGCGGAGAGCTATTTATTGAGAAGAAAAATTGGCAATCTAAAAGATATGGCGTAACCTATTGAAAGAAGCTGTGTATAAGTTTTTTATTTCTGTCCCCGAACGCAACCTGTCTGTGGCCCTTTGAATACAGTGTCTGAACACTTGGCTGGTGGAACCCTTCAGGTGGGCAGGTTTCGGGAAGTGTGCGTTAGTGGACGGTAACTTGAGTTGTAGCTTGCACGGCCAGCATCCGGGTGGAGGAGCTTCCCTGGTGCTCTTTTAAATGGACTCGAATCACTGAGCCACCTTATTGATTAATTATTGAGCGCCATTTACGCGTCTGTCGGGCTCCTGACCCTCGCTCCCCTCTGCCCCGCGGGTGTTCCCGCCGGCGTTCACGTAGCCGCGCAGATGTGCCCGTAACGCGACATCAGGTTGGAGGCTGATCCCAGACACTCCTTAGCACTTACCCATTTTGGTGCTGCAACACCTTCCATGTGGCCCCGCTTAGATCCCAGCTTCCTCCCTGCTGCACCTTCAGGCTGGGTCTCGGACCCTTGCACCCTGTCCTCCCGGTGCCCCTCCCTTTCAGGCCCTGGCCCCTACATGCCTGTGCCGTAGGTCTGTGGCTATGCAGGTGGAGGCAGGTCACAGAGAAGAGCCATAAACACAGCAGGCCCACCAGCAGGGGGCTGGTCGCCAGTCTAAGGAATGCGAGACAGACGCACAGGAAGCAACAGGACGGACGGTCAGGCGGCTGCGCACGGCATTCAGTTGCACAGGCGGCTTGAACCCAAGGAGTGCAGCAGGGAGTGGCAGATGCGGGCCGGCTATGTTGGGACCGGCCCTCCAGAGGCTACAGGACCTGTGCCGGCGCTCAGACGTGCTCAGGGTCATTAGGCAGGAGAGAGGGAGGTGTTTCTGCATTAGCTGAATGAAATACAAGTGAGAGAATCAATAGAGATAATAGAGATTAAAATGGAGAGATGACAGTGACTGTTGGGGGGGTGGAGGAAAGAAAGGAAGGGCAGCACGGGGGGAACCGACACCGAAAGCCACGCGTGAAAGGCGGGCGGGGCCTGGTTCACTGACTGGCCCTCTCTATTTGGTTATCTCCACATCACGACCGAAGAGTCAGATGAAAGGAACAGAAGCCCATCACAGCTGAGCCACAGCTTTGGTGACTCCTTCAAAGCTCTTGGCCGGGTGGGCATAGAGGCGGCGGGAGATGCCTGAGAACCGGAGGTGGGCTGTGCAGCCTCGGGGCTGGACCTCCATTCCTTGCTTCGCCTCAGAGAGGGCGGGGGCTCTCGCCAGCACCAGCCCGGTCTCCAGCAGAAGAGGCTAGGTCAGCCAGTTTCATTTCATGCCAGCGCCCTCGCCAGCTCACTTGATGAATCAAACAATAATCCTTGAGTTAGTGGATCGATAAGAAATTAAGAAGCAATTAAAGAGAAATGAAAAAACTTAAAAACTTACATTGATCTGGTAGTGAGGGTTTTTTCCTTTTAGAAAATCAAGATTTAAAAACAACTAAACTCATTGTACTGTTCTTGCATTTTTCCTGTTGGGTTGAAAATTTTTTAAATAAAAAGTGGAAAAAATAGTAAAATTATAAAGCACTTTGTGTTAAAACTCAGACAACACATAGCATGAGTATATTTATATTGGGATAGTAGCATCTTCTCTTCCCACTGATTTAAGCAAGTAGCTAAGTGGATACACACATAGTTTATGGAAATAGCTGTGACTGTGTAGAGCTGCTGTAGAATAAGAATCAATTTTCCAATAATCATTGCACGTGCAGCACGGAGGCAACATGTCAAAGTAAAACTATCACTTTCAACCAAGATCATCTTCGTTCCAACCCCTCTTCAAATAACCAAAGCTTAGAAACACTATTGACTTCATCAAAACAAAAGAAAAAAAAATTTTTTTTTATTTTGCTAAATAAGAACTCTCCCTACAGTGTCCAGTTTTTATCCTTTTCAGGTGTAGTAATTATGGCTGCAAGCTGGGAAATAGAAATACATGCTTTGATATATTTCTCCAAGGAAACACTGGCTAACCTTTGAGAAACCGTCTAACCCTACTGCGTCTTTGAATCCGCCACGGTCTGCAAGGCGAGGAGAAGTTACTCTTTACCTGCAGGCGGCGTCTGGTGCCAGTGAGTGAGCACAAGTGTATTAAGTGCTGCGACGAGAGACATGAGACTCGATGACATAGTGGGATTGGCAAAGCAGGTCTTTAGTTTAAGGATCAAACTGCCACCGTGGTCTTCTCGTGAACTTTCTCTGAGAGAGATGGCCCTTTTCCTGAGGTGGATCACACGCGACAACGACAAAACAAAGCAAAGGGGCCAGAGAGGCGCAGATAAAACCCCACAGGCATCTTCTCAAGGGGGCCCAGGAAGAGCACGTGGGCCCCAAGGTTTGTCTCAGGGTGGCACACGCACCCCTGTGCCCACTGCCCCCGTTGCCCAGTGGCAGAGAGAACAGCAGATGGCTCCTCTGCATTGCCAGTGGGATGGGCGTTGACCCTTGGGCGCGACCTCCGCGTGTGCCGTGACCTACTGTGAATGACCGCACATCCTTCTGACGCCCAGGTGTCCTGTGAAGCGGCACAGGCCGTCTTTCCTTTGTTTCGTCCTCCGTCCTCCAGCGGCGGGTGTCACACGGGAGCTCCATGCGGTGCCTCAAGGGCACATGCCACCAGTAAGGCAGTTAAAATGGGCATTTATTAAAGTGTATTTTGATTCCTGCTTTCACAAGTGCAGCGGCGCATTAGAGAGCAACGTGATGCTAACGAAGGCTTCGTCGCCTGGGAGGCCTCAGTGCGTCGCATTTACAATAAATAGGCTCCAGTGCCGAGCAGCTTCTGCTGGGAAGCTCCAGCAGGAGGCATGGCCGCATTTTTCGTTGCCGTCTTAAACCCAGTGCTGCAGTTGTGTGCATCGCGGTCATGTTTTTAATCTCTCAGCTGAGCTTGAAATGTCGTATCATCTGCAGTTAAATTCAGCAGCTGAGCAGAAGCATCGCACTGCCTTTGCACGTGTAAAATGCAGTCAGAAGGCCGGGGTGCTGCCAGCGTTGACGGACAAAGATGAGGAGGACGGGCCTGAAACATCGGCATATCCTCCAGGTCAGGTGTGGTCCCCACACGGCAGAAAGAAAAGAGGCTGTTGGGTAAGATACAACATAAAACCTAATTGGGCCTCGTCTTCATGTTTGTATAAAAGATACCTATTAAGGTTAGAACACCTGAATAAAATACATTTTTACTCTTAAATAAAGATACGAATTTTTGTAGGATCCTCAGATCAGCCCTCAGCCTGTCACACGATGGCATTAGATAAAATCCCAGGAGAGACGGGCACTGACACAGACCTGCAGGCTCAGGGTCGGCACTGGGGCCCTGAGTGTGTGCGGAGAAGGCAGCCGTGCAGACTAGAGTCTGAAAACCAGCCAGCACCAGCCCGGGCCTTTACGGATGGTGCCCAACACGCCCTCACAACCTGTCAGTGTAGGTGTCTGTGTGTGCGCGTCGTTTCGGTGCCCCTCGGACGGTGCCGTTTTTATAGTGACAATCCCACGATGGTCCTAACAAAACCTGTAGCGTTTTTAATGACTTCCCCCAACAGCCCAGTTTCAGCATCAAAAATACAAGTGCTGTGTCCCGGCAGAAACAGAATGGGCATAGATGACAAGTATCTCTGAGCCTAATTATAAGGAGCTTTAAGCTCTTAAAGATTCTCAAAATGTGGTAGTTCATTAAAATTTATTTTTCAGTGTTCAGATGTGACTCCATGAGGTATGTTCCGACACGTGGCGGTAGACAGACGTTGCAGCCATGAGAGAGTCTCCAGTTGGGCGTGTGTGCAGGCCTTCCTCCCCGACAGAAAAAGCCATCGCCTGTTTCTCTCTCTCTGTGTCTCTCTTGATGTTGATGGATCACAGACATGGATAAACAGGGATACACACATTTGGAAGCGGTGAAACAATGAAGTTTTCATAAGGAAATGCACACGGCAAACAGGACAGCAGACTACCCTGAAGTGACAGTGATGAGGAGGACACAGTGACCGTGGACAGTGGTGCGTCAGGGACGCTGGGCCTCAGAGTCATGCAGAGACCTAACAGTGGAGTGGGGGCAGGAGCCCATCAACGGTCCTGTTTATCTGGGAGAAGGAAGTGCCCTATAGTGAGAGAAAGGCTAGTGCAGGGGCGGACGGGCACGAGACCAAGGGGAAAAGTGCGTGCGTCTTTCTGTGAGGGTGTGGAGGCCGGCGGAACACGGCCCGTGATTCCATAGACCCAGTGAGCCCAGGAAACAGACAAAGAAGGGAAGCAGAACTGGAGAAAGGACATCACGAGGTTGCTTTCTTCCATTTAAAGCTACTTGCCCTTCCTGTTGTATCCTGCTTTCCTCGTCCTTTCATTTCTCTTCTCCTGAAGAGACAAGTGAAAATAATTTACAGTCCTCGAGGATCAGTTCCCACAGTCCATCTGTTTGGTTTAACCAGAGCAGGACGTGTGAGAGTGTGTGTATTTGAGGAGAGACGTGTGGGCGCAACTCGGCGCCCAGGACACCATCCATGTAGAAAACCCACATTCTGTTCAGTAATCAGTTCCACGGGCTATGCTATAATCCTGCTTGAAAATGCTCATAGGAATTCAACTTAAATTCCCTGTCTTTTTTTTTTTTTTTAAAGAAGTCAATTGTTTTTGCAATGAATATTCACAATCCCCATCCCCACAAAGGACAGCCAGTGCATCCAGAAGTGAAGCCGGTAAACAGCCACTGGCAATAGAAATTTATGGAATTAGAAAAGCTGGACTGGTTAAAATACACGACTGCGTTCATTGTTGCAAAATGATTGGATTCATGTCTCATCAAATTTACATTGTGAAGACTGAATATAGTATGATTAGGCATTATTTTAACAACTACATTAAAATACAATTTAAAATGAAATGGCCCTTCATATCATACTAATATCAGTGTTTTAAATAACAAAGGGAATTTTTTTAAAGGAAAGGATTAGCATTTTGTTTCAATCAGTGTAAGCAATGAGATTCCAGTTGGGGTCTCAAAGATTCAGGATTTTATTAATATTCCAGAGATGCATTTGTGTTGCCTCTGGGTACACTGAAAAGCCACTTAAACCGCACTTAAAACAGCACTACAGGATCCAATTGATGTGCATCAACCATTTACAATAAAACTTGATTATTATAAAGGCATGCGTATTTGCATAATTACATGTTTGATTTTTTGATAATGCAGCATACAGGACAAAATGTTGCTTCCCAGAGAAACACAGAATCAGAAAGCACCATCTGCTGTAGCGTTTAACGCACTGCACACTGATCGCAGCGGTGGGGACGGATTCCCAAGGATGAAACAGGAGCGGCCCGGGCTGCGTTCCCCCAGCCGGCGTGGCCGCTGGGTCCTGCAGAAAGGAGGACGGAGCTCAGGCACAACGGGGCATCGACGATGAGCGCCACACGTCCTCGACCAGAGCGGAGTGCTTTCAAGACTGTGGCGCAAGGTGCCAAAGATCTGCTTGTCTGTCTCTGTGATGTCTCCCTTGCATGCAGGAAGCTCAGATTCTAGGCTCTGTATTCAGAAATGAAAGCCTTTCACCGCTTTCAGTTGCTGATGAATAGGGCTGTCCTTGGAGCGGCTTCCTTGACATGCGGCAGTGGGTGTGACAGGAGGAGAGGAAACCCCCCATTTTCCTTGGGCGCTAAAATGGAAGTATTGTAGTAACAACGATGACCTTGGATAATGGAATTATAGGTGATGTTTTCTTTTCTTCTTCCTTTTTTCCTTAAATAATCTTCCTAATTTTTATGTAATGCACTTTTTAAAAACTGTATAAAGTAACTCAAAAAACATAAAAATAGAAAAATTAGAGATCCATTTTCTAAAAGAACTGTTTTTAGGAAAAGAAAACAAAACTAAGAGAATACCCACCAAAAAAGAAAATACTAACATGCAAAACAAACTTTTAAAACGCTTTGCTGAGCACTGGGCAGAGCCTCAGACATGTCCGAGGGATGCAGAGACCATCTGGTTACAGGGGTGGGGATGTTGTCTCATGGGTGAAGTTAAGCTACAGGTTATGGGGGCGCAGCATCCAAACAGGAGGCACACTTGTCGAGAGGGAGAATGACCTCTTCTTCAGAACCCCGCTAACTCAGGGCCTGCAAGAATGATTTAAAACCCCAAATGTTCTCATCCAGGTCTTTTGCCTTGTGAGCCCCCAGAATGGCCCGGCTTTAGGGAAGGAATCCTATAGATGAAGAACAAGGGGTGAATGAGGGAAATTCAGAATTAGTGATGTCAAGATAAATTAATTTGGTGTCCTACTGCTGGTTCCGAGCCCTTGAAATTGAAATGTGACTCTCGTCACAGATGTATGATTACAGAGTCGTGGGATGGGTGGCGGGTTGAGGGCTGGGGTGAGACTCAGGAGAGTCTGAGGAGGGTAGATCTGAATCTGGCCGTCCTGCTCATCACGAAGATGCATTTGTTAAGAAAGGAAACAGACCATGCATCGCTTTATAGTTTTGTGGGCTTGATTTATAGCCCTCAAAGACATCGGCATGGGGTCTACTGGCCTGCACGCGTACGTTTGCTCCTGGAACCATACGTGTTGGGGACAAGCCCGATGGCAGCCGAGGGCATCCTCAGTGGGGCTCCCTGCAGGAAGGCAGCCGTTGTTGAGTTCTGAGTAGTCCCCTGTTTCTTCCTCGGCAACAGACAGAGCATCAGGAGAATGTACCGAAATAACCACAAAATCTATTTTTACTGAAAGTAGGAAACAAATTTTTTTTTAATAATTTCCCAACTGAGGCCAGTGGGATCTGCAGCCTGCCCTCTAGACCCTGAGGCAGAATGGCGCAAAAGGGTGGCAGGCTCGGGGGCTGCATGGATGCAGAGCTCGGAAGTTCCCAGGCAACCCTCATTGCTGCAGGGAGGCACTGGGTCCTGAGCAGGGGCTGCTGGGAGCCGGACACAGCTCCCAGGACCTGGGCGGCGGGGGGAAGCAGAGTGAGGGTTGAAGAGAGCTTCCAGAGGGGCCTAAAGGTCGATCTTGGAATGCTTCTGTGAAACAAACAAGAAGTAAATATACAAATCGATAAAAGTACCTTCCAAAAAGAGTCAAGGATCTTGGAAGGCAAGGTCCAGACCCAGGGGGGTGGGAGGAGGGGCAGCCACCGGTGAGGGGACCAGGAAAATGCGGGAGTGACCAGCGTATCTCCTGAGCCAAATTAGATTCTGCAAGAAAGGCACCCTCGTTTAAGGAAATAGCCCACCTGCATAGCAACAAAAGTCACCTTCAGCCTCTAAAGCCTGGAAGGGTACATTGCCCCTTTTCCTTTCTCCAAGAGACTCTGGCTATTACCAAATCTAGAAAAATCTAAATCATTCAATATGACTATCAAAGAATAACCACAGCACACATAAAAGAATACTGCAAGGAAAAATGTTCTTAAAATTAGCAGGCTTTTCTACAAACGAAGAAACCTCAACAGGAAAAATTATCCACAAAGCAGGTGAAAATTATAACCCATATTGTAATAATACTGAAGCAATTACTGTTATATAAGAAAACCACAAAACAGATGTAGAAGAAATGATGGAAATGTTGCTTAGACCGAAGGTGTCAAAAACAGGAGAAGGTAAAGTAGTTCCTGGTGGAACTCAGGAAAAAAAATGATCGGAATAAAAACACTTCAGAAATGAAGATTAATTATTAGCACATAGGGGAATAGGCTTTGAAGAGAGTAAAAGATGGAAGATGGAAACGAGAAAAGCAAACAAAGTGACACAGAAATGAAAAAAGAAATGTAAAAATAATCATAGAGGAAAAAACGGTGAATAGAGAAGACAGTCAAAGGAGATCCATCTAGTTAGTGCATTGGTAAATTTCCTCCAAAAGAAAACTGAAACAGTAAAACAGAAAAAAATTTCAATATAATTTAAGAAACCTTTTTTAATTTCACGGAAGAAGACTTGGATCACCGTGATGGAAGGACGTTGGGAAAACTGACTCGGAATGATCGACAGTGAGACATGGCTTAACGTTAAGCCTGCTCTGTATGTTTATAGGTGACTTTTGCAGCCTTTCTTGTAGATAGTGTCCACATTTCTAGCTAAGTCTTCCCTAGACATTTTACTTCTTTTGCAATTATAAATGGATTGTAAATTTTTTAATATTTTCTGCCTGGTAGTTGTCTGTATTTATAAAAACCGTAAAAATAGAGGTAGATAAATTTAATTTAATCCATATTACATAATAAGTTCTTTCATGTCTTTTATAGACTTTGGTTACTCTCTTGCAGTTGTGGCTAAACGCTCATAGATAAATAATGATAGATTTACCTCTTCAGTTACACGTTTTATTCTGTTTCATTAGTGGATACTTCTCACATACAGTAAATAACAGTGGGGTTAGAGGGGATAGCAGGGCGGTACCTCATTCCTGACAGGGATGGAAAGGGGTCTGTCATCTCCCCCTGAACCATGACACTGGTATGTAACCATCTCAGAGATGAGTCTCAGCGAGAGTAGAATGGTTAAAAACCAAAAACAAAAACAAACTCCCAGTGACGTGAACAACTTTTCTCCCACCTTATTGGTTCTACTGTTTGTGTCCTCTGTCCTTAATTATTTTTTGTTCACTTGAGCTGACTTGGATCAAAAGCAGTAAATAGGAGACTCCTATAGCTGATGTCTTTCTGTTTCTCCGTGATTTCTGCAAACCCTGCTGTATTATAATTGATGCCATTTTAATGGGTGCATGAGATCTGTCCAGAAAAAGTCCAGCCATTGTTATTGTAACGAGAATAGTTTGTGTGACATGCACGTACCCTGGCAGCCAAGGAGAGGGCACTGGAACGCATATGCAAGAACAATGACGACTTCACTGTCCTAGTCAGTGGGCGTGGTAGATGCTGTTGAGTGAGCACATGTACTGTGTGGTCGTCGCATTCAAAATGACTGAGCAAGTAGAGCAGCGAATCTGCATCAAATGTTGCATTAAGCTTCAACGCTCTTCTGTGGAAACTATTCAGATGACTTAGGAGGCTTTCAGGGATGATGCAGTGAGTGCAGTGCAAATAAAAGTGTGGCACAAACGCTTCAAAGATGTTGAGAATCTGTCAAAAGTGACCCACGCCCTGGACGGCCTGCAACAAGCAGCACACTGAGAATGTCGAACGTGCACAGGCTGCAGTCGACAAAGATCAACCACTGACAGATTGAGAACTAGGAGCTGATCTGCGGATTCCTAACACTCCTGTGTCCGAGACCCTGACACAGGATCTTGCCGTGAAACGTGTCGTGGCAAAATCTGTTCCCTGGCCTCCGCTACCAGAGCAGAAGGAGCACCGTGCTGCAGTTGCTGATGACTCGATTCAAACTGCAGCCAGTGAACCAGATTCCTCAAGGAGGGCGTGACTGGCGGTAGGTCCCGGCTCCACGTCTGTGAGCCGGAGACGAAGGCCCGGCCGTCCCAGCGGAAGATGCCTGGCTCCCCATGCCTGAGGCAGGTGCGGAAAAGTCGCAGCAAGGCCAAGACCGTGTTAACTGTGTTTTCAGACTGGGAAGCCTTGGTGCAACGCGAGCAGGCCCCTGCAGGCCAGACAGTCAGTGAGGAGCGCTGCCCCGTGGTCTTTGGCGGCCGAGAGATGCAGTGCGGAGAGAGCGGCCGCGGCCGTGGGCAGCTGGTGACTGGCAGCTTCATCACGACTGCTCGCCCACTCATGCATCATTTCTCATGCAGAGTTTTTTTGCAAAACAGCAAATAACCCAGGTGACTCAGCCCCCTAGAGCCCAGATTTGGAGCCCTGTGACTTCTGGCTTTTCCAAAACTAAAATCACCTTTGAAAGGGAAGAGATTTCAGACCATTGATGAGATTCAGGAAAATATGACGGGGCAGCTGATGGCTCTTCCAACGAAGGATTTTGCAGAGTGTTTTGAACAGTGGAAGAGATGCAGGGAGAACTGTGTGAGGTTCCAAGGTGCCTGCTTTGAAGGGGACTGAGGAGTCATTGTCCTATGTGCAATGTTTCCTGTATCTTGTATTTCAAATAAATGTCTATTTTTCATAGCCCCGTGGCCGGATATTTTCTGGACAGGCCCCGTATGTATACATATATACATACGTATGTTTATATAAAATATACCTAGCTCTTCTGTTTGTCTAGTTTCCTTCGAGAACACTAATAGTATACTCAAAATGAAATATAAATGTTAGAAAGGAATCTTTTAGCACAATCAAAGATAATCAGGATATTATGTCTCCTGAGGATGAATTTTTAAATGTCAAACTTTAGGTATTCACGGCTCCGAGCCACTTTCTGTTTTATTCTTATGCAAAGGTCAGTCGGGAGAGATGCTAATGTGCCCGTGTAGGCCAGAGTGGATAATGGCATAGCGGTGCCAGGACCGCTGTGAGGGCTGCCGGAAGGGTGGCCGACTTGGAAGTGAAGATTCACCCGAAGCGGAGCTGTCCTCTGCTCTGCACTCTGCCGTCCGACACTCCCCTCAGGCCGTTCTCGGGCAGCCCGGAACAACACTCACACGGCCGCGGAGATCTGTAAGTTCTTCAAGGAGTAGCTCTTCAGGGCTGCGCGGAGGCAGGGGTGCTGACGGGCTGCGGCTGCGTTTCGGACAGTTAGGCAGAACCTGCCACAGGATCAGGTAGAAGAAATAGCGAGAAACAAAGAACGGCAAAATAACTAAATGGACATATAATTCCAAGTTATGGAATAAACCAGACCGAGATGAAGACCGAATGCGAGCTCGGTGAAGAGACGGCCGGGAAAGCCACCCCCAAGGGTCAGAGGAACCCATTACGAAGTCATCGGAGAGAGCGGAGCCCTAGGCAGAGGAAACCCTGTGTGATGGGCTGCGACGAGAAGGGAACCGACTTGTCTGAGAAGATGTCAGGAGCCCACTAATCCGGAGTGCGGCAGGAGAGGGGCCAGAAACGGTGTCAGATGAGCTGGCCACCAGGGCTCACGGGCACAGCAGTGTGCCCGGACTGTAGGCAGCGTGCTGGGAGACTTGCCATCAGGGGTGTCCTGTGGGTACTCGTGTCCCTGGGAAGACTGGCTCTGGGGCTGTGCACGGAATCAGGGTGAGGGAGGCGTGGCCTGTGCTGTGTGCAGCGAGGCAGCTTAGAGGCCTGGCAGTAGTTAAGTTTAAAACCAGGACAGCCTGGCCGGGAGTGTGGCGGTGCAGAGTGGGGACGCAGTTCACCTTGAAACGCATTTAGGGACAGAGGCAGCTGAACCGAGAGATCGATTAGGTGCAGAGGGAGAGACAGGGAGGAGTACAAGTGATTTCCCGGTTCATGTCTCAGCAACCAGGCGGATGATGGGGCCACAGACGGGAGGTGGGGGAGGCTTGCAGGAGGAATACACCTGGGTCTCGGATGCACGTGCGTGAGACGGATGCGAAGACGCCAGGAGAGAGCCCGTAGGGCCCTGACACCCAGAGGAGATGCAGGGGAGCCTGGGGCCGGGGGGAGCTAAGTAGAGGATGACCAGGGCACGACAGAGACTCACAAGCCAAGAGTAGAAGGGATTCTGAGAGAAGAAGGATAAGTTACTGAGTGTTCTTGGAAGTGCCCGTGGGATGAAAATGTGGGTTTTCTGCCTGGTGGCCGTGAGCGACCAGGCAGGCTACGAGGGTGACGCCAGCGTCACGCGAAGTGCTGTGCACACCCCACCGCTCTCTGGGATTTTGTCGTTAAACAGGAAGGAGACTGGGGCGGCAGCTGGCGGGAGATGGGGCTCAGCGCAGGGCTCCCCATTTTAGATTCCAGGGTTGCAGCGCTGCAGCGCACTGGCCTGCTCGCGGGAACAGTGCAGGGGCAAAGGCAGGGCGAGAGGGCCGGCTTCCCGAGGAGGTGAGAGGGGAGCGACCCGGGCCTGGGCTGAGGGGCGGGCCTCTGATTCCAAGAAGACACCCCCAACTGTAGACGGGGCAAGACGGGAAGCCTGGGTGGAGGCTCGCAGCCCCTGCCACAGAAGGGCCCTTCTCGGCGCAGCATGGGGTGAGCGGAACGCCACCGGGTGGTACCGTCGAGAGAACACGCGCTCACCGGGGGCCGGCGGAGGGCATTCTTGCTGGCGAGCAGTGTGGACACAGTCACCAAAGACAACATCCCACCCAGTGCGTTAGACAGCGTTAGATGGCTGCGGTGGGGGCACAGCTGGAGCGGAGGCCGCTGGAGCCAGGGGGGCGCCTGGGCAGACGCGTGGGAGCCGGATGGCGTGCTGCGGGCCGCCTGCAGAAAGGCCCCCGGGACCCCGACACAGACAGCGCCCTGGAGGGACGTGAAACACGCGGCAGCTCGAGGAGGAGAGGACCGCATGCCCCAGGCAAGAAGCGGCACTGTGCTGCATGACGGCTGGAGCAGGAGGGACAGCGGGGAAGCCACAGACCAGCAGGCACGTCCGATGGGGCCCGACCCTCGAACAGTGACAGTCAGACAGGAAGTGAACAGAGGGAGGGGGCGACCGCCCAGCGCACGGTGCTGGTGAGTGGTCATGGCTCAAGCGCTGCAGGGCAGAATGGGCTGCCCGGCACACGAGGACCCGGAAGGGAGGGCCCGTCCCAGGAGAGCGGAGGGAATCCCCAGGGCCAGGCAGAGGTGCCAGGAGGAGACGGCAGGCGGGAGTTTCTGAGCTGCGTGCAGCGGGACAGCCGGCGTGGTTGCCAAGCGAGAGTTCTAGAGAGTAAATAAAAGGCAGTCTGAGGAGGCATTACCAATTTGGGCGTAAAATAGAGTGTCAGTGGCCCCTGTATTATGTGAGGAAATACAAAACAACAAGGGTCACTTTCTCCGAGTCACTCACTGTCCCAGCTCCCAAGACCCCCTCTTCCTCTTCAGGTCACGAGTTCCTCAAATGTAATTTCCCCTCACCCTGGGGAGTTTTCGGGACTGTGACCCCAAGGTCGGGAAGGAAACACACTGTCTGGGAAGAGGCTCTGCAGCCAGGAGCCGCCGGCCCTCCCTAGGCCTCTGTTTCCTCACCTGTAAAATGAAGCGTCTGAATTAGGTGACCTCCAGGGCCTCTCCCATGGCGAGAACCTGTGCGTCTGAATTTAACCGTTATCTCCAGAACGCCCCTGCAGCGGCCGCGGTGCTCCTGGCAATGAGACTAAAAGTGGTGGGTGTGCAAACCGCAACTGGGCGGCCCGCTCATCGTTCACTGCAAACCCCTCTTTTTCTCGTGGCTCAATCTCCAATTTCTAGAAAGCGGACACGCCTGTAGGAGCTGAACAAGTGGGTGCCTTGCACAAAGCATGCACCCAGTCGTTCTTGAGTGGACGAATATAGCAATAAAAACACTGGGGTTGTCCACTCCGACGCGGCGGAGGCTTCGGCGGCCCCTCCGCAGCACCATCCCCTCTGCAGCTCCTGCAGCACGAGGAGCGGCTCACCCCACAGGTGCCGGCGAGTCCTTCCGGCCGGCGCAGGTGACAGCAGTGCCGCTCAGAGCGGGACCAGGCCAGGGTGGCCCAGCCAGGCAGCAATGTCAAAGGCCAGGTAGCTGGAATGCTGGCCTGCAAGGTGGAAGACAAGCAGGGGTCATGGGCTCCCAGGGACACAGACCGAGGGAGGCACGCTCGAAAGACACTGCCGCAGGGGAGAGCAGTATCGGGGCACTGGGGGATTCGGAGGGAAAAAAGAAACCCTTGCCCTGAAGCAAAGACGGGGCCCGCCGTCCCCACTGGGGTTTGCTGCCCCCGTAGGCTTCGGCCCCCCTCAGTCCCGCCCCCGTAGGTTCCTCCCAGGGACAACTCAGTCGCCTTTGCAGCCGCTGTGCCCCCAGGTCGTGGGTGCCCCCCGCCAGGGACAGGCTAGGGGTCCACGTTTCCAAAGATGGCGTTCATACCATCTGGTTTTGTTTTTTCAATTATGAAATATTTCAGGCACCAAAAAATGGTTTTGACTGTATGGACACTTGTGTAGCCTCTACTCAGCTTAAGGAACGAAACGTGACTGATTAAATGCCGACGCCCTGTGATGTCATTTTCTTTCCTCCTTGAGGCAGTAAATCTCCTGCAATCTGTCTGTATCATTCTCATGTGTATTTTATATTTTTACTACGCATGGGTGTATCCGTAAAAAATATATTTCATGTTGTTGTTTTTAAACACGGTATGTGATTACATCACACCTCTAATTCTGCCACTAGCCTTTCCTCTTAAAATCTTGCATTTGAGATTCAGCCATGTTGCTTACCTGTAGCTTGAGAGGGTTCTTCCTTTCAAGTGGCGTATCCCGCGGTACCAATGCACCACAGCGTGTCCATCATTTCCCTGTGCACTTACACTGAGGAGGTGCTGTCCTTGCGAGTGGCAATCTTCAACTGCCCGAGCATTCCAGGACCCCTGGTGCCTTCTCAGTGACGGAGAGATTTAAGATAGAGAGGCCTCCCCCGTAGCCTGCAGGGGGACGCGGAGACCATTGAGTGAGAGGGGGAGGAGACCTGGTGATCTTTTCTTACTTTTCCCAAGTGGAAAAATTCAGGGCACGTGGTGAAAAGTAATTACAACTATTTTTAATATTAAGACATACAGGGACATTTCTCTCCAGTTTATACACCTTAGTAAGAGCAAGAAAGCAAGGCGCCTCTAAACAGAGGGGAGATTTCCGCCCGTGTTTTGCCGAAGTCTTTGTTCTGTCTGAGGGTGGCTGTGGAAGTTCCAGTGTCAGGACTACTACGAGCAGTGGCCCCAGAGCTGCGGCCCCGCCGTCATGTGGCATTTCCCACAGACGTCCTCTGACATCCGCCTGACTTTGTGCGTCATCATAAGCCACATGAACACGTACGCACACCCATGTGGCCGTGCGGCTAGACAAGCAGGCATCAAAGGTCCTGAGTCGTGGAGGCCTCCTGGGTCAGTTCCCCATGAGCAGCGCGCCACATGCTCCGTGCCAGCTCCTCCCGGCGCTGGGGACCCCGGGGACACCCTCCGGTGTGGACTGCCCAGCACTTGGACTGCCCAAACGCTGTGCTAAAAACATGAATTAGTTTGGAAACAAGACCACTAAAAGTTAATGTTTCAAAAGAATCTATCAGATATGCCATCTGAATTAAGCTATGAATGGAAAGAGGTAATTTGTTTTAACTGCAGCTGTTCCACTGACAAGATAAGATTGCATCATTTCAGATGCTGCTGACATGCTTGAGTAAATTCTTGTGCTGAGATCCTTAGAGACCTTTAAAGAGCGGGTACTGGGGGCTGCAGGGGGCAAACAGGGGTCTTTGTCCCCACCTGCTGCTTATGAGGCTGGGGCTGGAGTTAAGCCGAGCGGAGCTGTGTGAACTCACGTAGCTGCACTTGGGTCCCCGTGCCCTCTCCTGCCGGCCTCTCTGCCAGGGGCCACCCTGCCCAAACTCATGTCTTAAAGGTCTCCACTCCATTACAGTCCGTCTGCTGGCCCCGACGCCTCCGACTTTCAGTTCCTGTCACACCACCCTGAACGTCAAAACGGAAGTAACCCTAATAGCCCGACCCTCTGCCAGTGCTTGAGCTGGGCTGTTTTACTGATTTTGAGTTGTGTGAGCTCTTTATATATCGTGGATATTAGCCCTTTATCAGACCGATGTCAAAGAGTTTACTGCCTATGTTTTCTCCTAGGAGTTTTGTGGTTTCAGGCCTTAACATTTGCATCTTTAATCCATTTTGAGTTTATTTATCATGTAATCATGTGGTCCCGTTTCATTCTTTTGCATGCAGCTGCCCAGTTTTCTCAGCACCACTTACTGACGAGACTTTCCTTCCCCCGTTGTATAGCCTTGCCCCTCCGAAGAAGACACACAGACCAACAGACACATCAAACAGTGCCCCACCTCCCTACCTGTCGGGGAACGCAGACCAAACCCACAGCGAGACACCACCTCACACCCGGCAGAATGTCTGTTGTCAAAAAGTCAACAAGTAGCAAGTGCCGGTGAGGATGTGGAGAAAAGGAGACCCGCGTGCACTCTTTGATAGGATTGTAAATTGGTACAGCCACTGTGAAAAAAACAGCATGGCGGTTCTGCAGAAATTAAAACTAGAACTGCCGTACAACCCAGCAGTTCCACTTCTGGGTATATAGCCACAAAAATCAAAAACACTATTTTGAAGAGTCATATGCGCATGTGTCCCCTGCAGCCTTATTTTAAAAAGCCAAGATACGGGTAAGAAAATGCGGTACATTTATGCAATGGAATGTACTGAGTCACAAGGACAGTGAAACCTCGCCGTTTGCTGCAACAAGGCGGAACGTGGAGGGCGTTATGCCAAGTGGGATAAGTCAACCAGAGAGACAAGTGCCACAGGACTTCACTTATACGTGGGATCTAAAAAACAAAACAAAACAAAGGAACAAATGAAACAACAGAACGGGCTCATAAAATAGCCGCCGCAGGGAGGTGATGTAGAGCTGCGGGGCTGCAGTCAGTGAGGTTGTCGTAGCTTTGCATGGGGAGCATGGGCTGTGAGACGCGCCCCGTGACCTTGACCGTGGAAGTCTGCCATCTCTTAAAAGGCAACATGCGGCCCCTTTACCTGCCACCCTTGGGTAAGCAGAAAGCCCCTGGCTAACCTCCTCCCCGAAAGACCTCAGAAACTGCAGGTGATAAAGGAAAAAGTCTCGTGCAGCCTGCGGTCCAGTTTATAGAAGACGTTTCATGATGTCCCCTTATGACAGACAGGGACAAGGACCAAACTCCACAGCACGTGAAACACCTCCATGTACAATATGTGCTGTTGAGGGGGTGTTACGATAAATGTCGGTTATAAATGTTGCAAGTGACGTCCCCGGGTTTATGGGATGCATCTGAATGAGCATCCCAACAAAATCACCCATCTTGGCCTAAAGATCCTCCCGGCCTTTGAGTTTTTTCTTGCTGAACCCAAAAGGGGACCGGCCTGTGTGTTCACGCGTAGTTGTACACACGGGGCCAAGTTCACTGTCAGGAGAAGACGAGGCTGGGCATCATCGGGCGTCATCCTGGGGGGCTCCTATTGTCTGTTATCGCGGCTGCAAGTAAGTTGTCCCATTGGCTGCCCCCCAGAGGTGGCTCCAACTCCCGGGACATGAGCCAAACCCAAAGACTTGAGAAACTGAGAAAGAAACTCCTTTCCTCGCATCCCCGCGGGGCAGCCGTGCCAGCGGACTCAGCGGGGGCTGCCACGTCAGGGCAACCGTCTCTGCCCAGCACTGCTTTCTCCTCCGTCGCCGTGCCTGAGGTGGACAGATTCCACACTTCAGACCCACGTTCGGCTGCCTCGGAGATGCTGCTGAGCCAAGTGTCTTTAGTTAGCAAATGGTGAGTGGCTGGCAGGCTGTTTCCTGTCGGGGGAGGCACGGTTACTGCGAACTGGGCTCCAGCATCTCCACCGGTAACGCCGTTGCACGTGGCGCCCGCCCCGATACCCTGTTCTTAGCCTGGCACTGACAGCTTATGACAACAAAGCCATTCATCTCAAGTTAATAAATCAGGAGGGGGTAAAATGGCTGTCTGTGATGCTTCCTGCGGCAGCTTCGGGAAGTCAAAGGACACGGGGCTTCTGCTGGGTCCCGATTTGAACTTAAGAGGAAAATCATTTATCTTCAAGTTGTTAATTAAGAAGTAAGGGAACACCCTTTGTCAGGGTGTTCCATTACATGCAGGGACCTTTCATAACCACGAGCTTCCCCGGCTGCCCTGTCTGCAGCCCCCCGCCCTCAGCCCCTCACTCTCCAGTGCTCTGCGCACCCACCTGCATTCCCACGACAGCGGTGACACTGTGTGCTACTCGCCTGCCACCAAGGCTGGTCTGAATCTTGACAGACGTCACCAAGAAAGAAATCGAGCCAGGGCGTTTCCATGTTATAAAAATACACTGTCCCTGAGGTCATTTCTACTATTTTTGAAAGTAAGATCACTGCTCTTTGGTTCCCTGAAATGCTGAGAAGAGAAGCAGCTACTAGACGGAGCGAAGTCTTCCTCCGCCAGTGTCGGTGCTTCTGGGAACCCTGAGCACACCGGCCACGCCTTCCACTCGCTTCACTCTGAGCTCGTTCTGCGGTTATTTTCAACTACACCCAACCCTGCGAATGCGCCTGCACTTCCAGGGGAGGGAGAGGGCTGTGGACCTCACCGCTGTGATGTGACAGGGGCCTCCGAACAGGTCCCCATGGCCGGCGAGCCTGCTGGCCCCTGAGACACACGTCTCCTGGCACAATGTGGGGAGGCTGCGTGGCCTGGCCAGGAGCGGGGAGGAAGCAGAAAGCGCACAGCATGGGCAGAGATCCTGAAACGGGCTTCCAGGAGCCCGACAGCCGCGCGTAGCTGGGCTGCCTGAGCAGTTAACTTGGCTCTGAGAAGGCGATGCCCTCTTCAGGGTGTGGGGACACGCACAGGCTTGCTAGACACTGTGTGTCAGGTGCTGGACACAGCATGGGGCGGCCGGACTGGACGGAATGTATCTACAGCTTCTCCCAGCTTGTCTTGCCTTTCCCTCTCAACGGAAGTGCGGATTTGTGCAAGAGCTCTCAGCCTGCTTCCAGCAGACACTTGACTTGCGAGCTTTCCAGAAGTCAGGAGGAGCGTGATCAAAATGGGAGAGGATCTGTTTTGACCGAGGTAATGGTGGGTTTGGAAGAACATCCAAAATGGAAAACTGTGACATTATCATTAAAATGTGACGGACGTCAGGGAAAGTTGCTGTCTGAGCCAAAGTTGCACAGGATGCGCGGCTTTAGACTCCGCCCCCTCCTCCTTCATGGTCCTTTCTGTTAAATTCTAACGTCTGTCATTAAAATGCTACAGATGGTCTCTGGGAGTCACATTTTCAAGTAGTTATTACCAGATGAGGTAAATGATTGTATTGATAAACCATCTTTATAACTCCTTTTTGCATTTCAAGTAATCTTGCTTCTGAAAGCTTTCCACAGAAAAGAGTACAGGCAGCGGCTGTGGCACTGCCACCATGCACTGGGCACCTTCTCACAGGCGACGCCACTTAACCCCTAAGCCAGGCGTTGGGTCCGCTTTCATCGGAGAGAACGAGGCCCCGGTAGGTCAGATAATTAGCTCAGATGCAGGCGTGCAGCCAGACATCATTCCTAAATTCCTCTCTGCTCCGAAAGATGTAGGGCTCCACTGCTGTGTATAAATCCTCTTCTCACTAACATTTAAAAAGTCCCGGCGATGCTTGTACAGGGTTATGGCATTTTTCCAGGGGGGGTTGGCAACCAGAGACCCCACTGAGAGAGCTTCTGGGCAGTCCCCCAAAGGCAGAGCACACGCAGACCCAGGACCACACTCAACCCCTGTGTCAGGAACGACCGTCGCCCCCACCCCCGCAGGCCACCACAATGCCACGTGTCCTTCTGGAGCCCCGTGGTAGGTCCACTTAGAAAATATCGTTGACCGCTGTAAGGTAGAATCTGGTGCCCCTAGTCTGGGCTCCTTGGAGACCCTGTGTGTAGCGCTGTGACCCTAAGAGTAACCGGTAGTTCTGTTACCTGAATCCTTTGTCATCATCTGTGAGCTCGCACCGTGGGGACAGGCACTGTGCTGGGTCTTGTTCCTCCTGATTTGAAGCCACAGGCCACTCGCCTCGGGAGTCCCTCTCGGGCACGAAGCGACGGCTGACACTCTGAGCTCGCCCTGCATCCCGGACACTGTCTCAGGGGTTTCTGGTGACCGGCTTTTTAAGCTTCGTGTAAACCATCAGGGCTTTCATTCAGCCCAGCGTATGGGTCAGGGCCCCGGCGTGTGGGAGTTAACTTGCGCAAGTTCACATAATCAGTAAGCGACGCTGAGATGTGAGCTTGTGCAGTGATACCAGGGTGCTGTGGTGTCATTCAGAGTGGTTCAGAAATGCTAGCGACGTGAACGAAAGAAAGCGCGTGCAGAGTGAACCCCTCAGAAAAAGTGGGCCCTGGCAGACTCACATGAGGACCCTGGAGATCCGGTATCTCAGGACCTTCACTTTGTGGGTCTAAATCACATCAAGCAAAACCTCACAGCTAACGCGCATCCAAGTCCAGACCAGACGCCCCCTCTTCTCGTGCCCTCACAGCGAATTATGGAGAACATGCCGGCGGGCTTCGGAATGCACACCACTCTGTTACCTTTTCCTGGTGCTTAGCCAGCCCTTAGCGCTGCCCCTGCGGCTGGCCATGGGTGTTTCTGCAAGACAGCTTTAATCAGACTTTCTTCCCTGACCCCGAAAGGGACCCCAGTGAGGGCTCATCAGTTCATGACTCAGACTTCATTGGTTCCGTTTACACCTGTGGGTGCCGAAGTCCCCTCCCTGTCCCCTCTCTCCCAGGTGTCAGAATACCTTCTTCTCTCAGGGCCAGGTGTCTCCACCATTTGATTCACTGCCAGGCACAGGTGCCAACAGTGGGCTAAGAGGCAGGGCAGGAAGAGTCCATTGTCACCCGTCCTTTCTGTGTAGACGGCATGACAAGATACCAGACCCTGGAAGAGGCACAGATAAGTAACGCGGCGCCTTTTTTGCCCTCAGGAACTTGTATTTAAGGGGGAGGGGGATTGTTGGTCACTGTACTCTGCTGTCTTACCAGGCCATGTCCTATTCCTTGGAAGGAATATAAACAAAGTTTTTTTGAGGGTAGGGGGTTGTGTGTCACTTTGAGATAATGACGGAAATGGGCATCGGAATATGGATTAGAGTAATCATATATCGAATACCACTATTAATGCTTATATAGCCCACAGATGGACTCATGCCTGGACACCTACTTATGAGAATCCCGCAGCCCCCAAATTTGGGAGCTAGTCGGACCCCTTGTGTTACTTTTTGAGGAACTGGAAACTAATTATTACTATGGAGCATTTCTTGAGCATTTACCATCTGCTTGGGCACTTGATTCCCACGTCAGGCACTCAGTGCATCCCATTGAATATGTTAATGCATTAATATGTTCACTCATTTATTCAATGAGTGTTGGGGGTGCTGACCTTGAACCAGGCACCATGCTAGACGTTATGGAAAAAACACCCAGATGTGCCCCTGCCTTAGGTCGATGGTCAAGTAGGACAGAGAAAGGAAGAGGGGGAGGGAATGAGAATCCATGGAGCCAATGAATAAATAAAATGGCAAACAAGCCATGAAGGAAACAAGTAAGTAGGCGAGATAGGAAAACAAGGCGTCTACGCAAGTGAGTGAGGAAACAAAAGGGCATCTTCCTGGGTAGGATTTTTTTAAGGCAACTGTAATTTCACACTGCCCATCAACCAAATCCGCATCTGGGTTCAGTGGAGATTGGCTGGCTGTGAAAACCCACAGTCAGCTGAAAGTGAGTGAACTTATGAAAGAAAAGAACACATTTAAAATTACATCAAGAAATTTCATTATGGTAATAATTTTATTATTAAAACTCAGTCCAGTTTTAAAAGATGGAACTTAATGGGAGGACATAGCTTTTAGGAGCCGTCAGCTGCCAGTCTGTGCTCGCCGTCACTGCCCCACTTGTCTGTGACCAGATATGCCTGCTTTCTGTGGGCACATCTGCTAACAGTCGTGACCCTTGCACAGCCCACGGGAAGAAGTCCGGACACACATCTCTCAGTAGGTTTTCTTCTAGGAGCAGCCGTGTGCCTCCTCAGATCATAGCTCAGGCAACTCCCAGAAATTCTTCCTTTTTGGTCCCTACAAGTCTCACCGTCTAGAGCAGGGATTCCATTCTGGGGCTCACTCCTGGATCATCGCAGGGCTCCTAACAGCACCCCCATTACCCCCGCCCCCCTGCCAGGTGGTGATAACCCGAGGCCCAGGGACCACACATGCTGAAAACCACTTGACACTCAGACTGGACACTCAGGCTAACTGGACACTCAGGCTGACAAAACGCATGCACCATATTTAACCTCCACAGACTCAAAACTGCAAGTAATTGTCTTAAAGTTGTCTTGCTCTGTCTGTCTGATGAGTGATAGCAAAATGTGTGGGTAACTTCATATTTCCTTCATGTCATTTCCTTGAATTTTGTTTGGGTCAGCTGTGTGCCCTGGGTGCTGTGAAATAACTCAGGGATGGTCCTCAGGGAAAGTCTGAGGTGGCGGAACTGACGCCCGTGTTCCGGTTGTCCCCAGACTCGTGGAGAATCCCAAGTGGGGCAACTTAGCATTGAGAGAATGAGGCAGCTAAGCACGAAACGTGGTACTTAAGTGCAGGTTTGGTTAATGTTATAAACACTACTATGGCAAACAGTTTTACAAAGATTAAAATTATGACTTAATCCCATCTCAACTATTCTGCCTTTTATTTAAACTTTAAACATGTTGACTCAAAAAGGGGCCTGTTCCTCCTGAAGTTACGCAGCCAGCATCTTATTAATGTTGATAATTACTATCAATTTATTTCTCTCTTTGATTCTTTGAAAATGCCAAATAATTGCTCTATAATTTTATAGTTATTTAAGCCAATTAAGTTACATGGAAGGAACAGTAGACAGTCATGAACTCAGGAAAAGAGAACTATGTCAAAGAGTGAAGAGATGAGGCCCAGAGGAGAAAGAATAAAGGTGGAAACACAAATGCAGAAGAAAGGCAGGTGCAGAGCACTGATGCCCTCCCCTGAGGCTGGCTGTCCCTCCTGTGTCTTTTCAGAAGATGTGGGGACAGCCAAGCACACTAGGTGAGCTGTTTCTGAGGAGGGACAACTTGCTCTCCCCGTCGTCCTGAGGACCTGTGGCTGCCTGCAGTCTTGGATTCGGAATCTGAACACCAGACACTAAGAAAATCTGCAGAATAGCGCAGTAATCGAAACATTCAGTCGGCCCCGGCAGCGGGTGATCACTCTTCCCCTTCGGTGAGGATTTCCTAGCCCCTCAAGCATCCGGATAATTTTTAGTTAACCGGCAGGAGAAGGTTAACCAATAATTCTTCCAAGGCATCCTGCCCGAAAGCTGGCCAGCCCCCTGCACTGACTTTCTGCCCCCCTCCAATCACCCAGCTTCCTGCGCAGCACCTGCTGCTGGCCTAGGTCCTGCCTACAGTGCAGGCCGCTGGTGTTGCTGCCCTGAAATACACCTGCCAGGGCGGCTTCCTGTAGGTTAATTTCCGCTGCCAGGGAAATCGCTCTAAATTGCACTGACTCGGCGGGTTCCCACGGGCAAACACCTGGAGGTGCCTGCCTGCAGGTCTCGGCCCAGAGACCCAGGCGCCCCCAGGCACGATTCCGGAGGCGGCCTCGGCCCAGTTCATCCTGTGGAGATGCCTTGGTGCAAAACAACTACCCCAGGCTAATGAGTCACAAGGACATTAGCATTCAAGAAGGCTCACAAAGATGGGACAGGCTCCGCAGAGAAGCAGCCAGCCCGAGGTTCCTTTCTAACAGCCATCCCTGAACCACTTGGCAGCCCCTCCTCCCCAAGCGAGTCCTTCCGTGCGGGCAGTCCAGATGGTAACTGTCTTTTCTGGATGTGACTTGCTACCCAGTTGAGTGTCTCTTGTACACACTTAAAGTTATTTTTCTTTCCTCTTTTTTCCTCCTGCACACAGTGTCTGAGCTGACTTTATGAAGATAGATTCTAAGAAAATGTAGATGAAAGATAAAATTTCCTAAATGTATCTAAACACCACCAAGCTTTCTGAGAACATCACTTGTATTTTAGTTACAAAGTGGATACATGAAATTCTTGTATTTCCAGTTCCAATTTTCTACCAAGTTGCCCACAGAAATATTAGACCGTCTACTGGAAAGGAGACCACAGACATAAAAGAAATTTCTGAGGCTCGACGCCTAGAGCTTGCCTGGCACACGGGCTGTCTGTTGCATTATTGCATAGTTGGTGATGGTCCCAGCGGGTATTTGGATCTCAGCGCAAACTTGGTTTCTGTCAGGACATGAAGCCAAAAACCTGGCTGAAATTATTAACACTCCTAATGAAACTAGCTGACACTTACTGTTTGCTGCGTGACCTGCACTATTTGGGGTCCTCTGTAGACGACCCCGTTAGGTCAGAAGTGATATCCCCAGGGTCGGAACAAATATGATGCCAGCGTAAACTCAGGAAGGAGATGGTCCAGAGCTTTGGAACCACGAGACCGCGAGCCTCCCTGACTGTGCGCTTTCCGGGGCAGAGCTGGAGGGGCCCCGACCCCTGCTGCCCCGAGAGCCTTTTGCGCCCCAGCTGCAGGAGCCGCAGTGCTGCCGTCCGGGGCCCGCCTGCCTCTCCTCGAGCTTCTGCCGTCACTGTGTTTGATGTGGTTGGCGTCACCCAGTCACAGCCCTTGGTTGCAGACGCGGTGAGGGTGTGGCACCAAGATCCGGGGGTGGGGGTGGGGAGAGGCGCTGCGCAGTGCAAATGCCACAGCCACGGCGTCGGGCTCTGGGCAGGTGCTGCGTAGCTGCAGGGACTGAGCAGAGAAACCCAGGGGCACAAGCCCCAACCTGGGCACTGGCACGCGGTCCCATCTGCCAGTCGGCGCCCTGGCTCGGCCGCTGCTCTGCGGGGCCGTCATTTGTCTCAGCTCCTTTTTATTTTATTTTCATGTTACAGACCTTTCACTGCAATCTCTCTGAGAGCCAAGGGAGAAGCACAGATCCTACGAGGCAGAAACAGATTGAGGCAGAGTCTTTTGTTTTAATGTTCTAAGGAGCCGAATTCATTGGAGCCACTGTTATTGTGATACTAGTTAATCTAGTTTACTAACCATTTTCATCACTAAGCAGTTTCCTCACGGGATACAATGTCATGTCCAATCACTGGGCCACATGTTGGCAGTGTTTGGAAAGAGGAGAAAATCATTAGCTTTGAAGATTCACCGGTGGTGTCTGAGAACTCCCTTTAGGTGTCTCACCACCTGCTCCGAGCCGGGGGTCGAGCCGATGGCCCCAGGCCAGGTCACAGACACCGAGGAAGCTCAGGCACCTTGGTGAGCACCTAAGAAACCAGGAGGGGCTGAGGGGCCGCGGATCCGGGAGTCTCGCTGCGTCCCAGGCAGCAGCCCCTGGGAGTCCTCTGTCAGGAGCATTCCCGTACCCACAGCCCGAAGCCCACTCTGCTTTCACGCCACGTGCCCCTGTCTGCTCTCCATCTCCAGGACACGGAGACAGGAACTGGCGCCGTCTCAAGCACTGAGCAGCACTGAAAATGGTCCGAGTCTTGCGATTCATTCGCTCACTGAATAGACGTTTGGCGAGGGTCTGTGCTGGGTGGTGTGTGCTGGGTACTGGGGCGCGAACGGCGAACAAGGCAGACCCGGGACCTGACTGCAGGCCACTTGTCACTGGGGAGACGCGGGTATGCGTGGTTTCCCAGGGTGACTCAGACGCCCAGGTTTTCTGTGGTTGCTGGACAACTGGTGCTGCTGACGGAAGCTGCCGTCTGTGGCGTCCCCGTGGTCCAGCTCAGCGATGACAAAGGGACTCATTTGCAGAATTGTTTTACTTTTTTAAAACTCCTATTAACGAAAGCAGCCTGTTCCTACTGGTTGTTAAAAATGTAATAACAAGGGGACTAGGGGAAGTTCACTTCGAGAAGGTGAATAGTATTGGAGGCTCCTGGGCACAGTGACTGGGGACTTGGGAGGACTCCAGGTGAGCCGGGGGCAGCGGGGGCCACGGGCGTGTGGTCACTCACACAGGCCTTGCGCAGGAGCCCGGAGACAGAGGCCACTGACTCCTTACTGCACTAAGTCTGCGGGACATTTAAATCATGGCTGATAAAAATTGGTGGGATTTAGGCTTTGGAAGGGCTGAGAAAGAAATTAAGTTTCAGAAAGGAGATGGGCACTGTACTTTCTGCTCTGCAGGTGCCCACTTTGCTCAGTCACTACAGCCTGGTTTGGTTAAAAGAACTAATATTCAAATATGTATATATGTGGAGAATATACAGAGTGTGCCATCAATAACACCCCTTTTTATTAAAAATCATAGGCATTTAATTCTGTAACATAGCAATATCACACTCAAGCACACCATATGACATTTTTGGTGAAATGGTCACATTAAAACTATAAATTATTACACCCATATTATTACCCTACCAACCACACTCAAGTAGGTGTTACTTCTGCTGAACCCTGAATGTTATAAAAAAAGAGATATATTATAAAAAAGTTTTACTGTATCTTCTGTAAATGTGAATGGCATAGCAGTAGTTAGGGTAAAAGTTTCAGCTGTTGCCATGAGACCCCAAAAAGGTGACGTAAGAACCAAGGTGCTTATTCTTGCTCCCCTCACACGCTGAGGTGACCTCTCCATGGTGGAGGGTCGCTGCATGGTCCCCCGCGAACGTGGGTGGTGCTGGGCTGCCACGTTTGCTCTCATCATCATTGTTCCAGAGAGAGAGTGAGGCAAACACACTTGTCCGATCGCTGCACACTTTGTTGTGCCCTTATGGTGTCGTAGAACCCTGGTCCCTTGGCCACCCCGACAGGCGAAGGGGGAGGTGCTGGGGAAGGCAGTGTCTCCTTGGGCCACTAGGTGCTCAGCTGCAAGGCTGTTGTTACAGGAGATGGGGAGGTAAAATTTAGCACAACTGAGTCCCCATGGGTGTAGGGAATCATGATAGGGAAGCATTTGCCTTTACATTAACTTGATAAAGTTTCTGGCAAAAGATAGGCATTACACGTGGAAATGGGTACCCCCATTTTGGGATGATCCAGGCTCTTTGAGAGTCCACTTTGGTGGTAAAGAGAAATGGAGCTGGGACAGAAAGACAAGTGAAGGAAGACCACCTGTTCCTCTCCACTCTACCCAGTTCCAGTGGAGGTCTCAGGAGGAAGCCGGGGTCCTTCCCTCCACAGTGCCGCGCTGGCTCTCAGACGCTCGGCCCCGCCCAGCGGGCACGTGGTCCTTCCTCTCTTCTGTATCCTGTTCAAGTGCAGGTGCCTGTAATGGAAGTCGGTTTTCATGGGCATGCGTAGGGATCAAAACTAGGTCTGTAGCAAAAAATAACAAGTAATAAGTTTGGCATCTACAATTCTATTTACATTTCCATGGTGTCAGTCAGTTACTTGGGTTTACTTGGTTTATGGGATGAGTGTACGGAAGTCAAGAAGAGCTGTCCTAATTCCCTGAATCTTTGGTGCCGCGGCAGGGACCCAAGATCCCACCCCTCTTTTCCGTGCTGTAACCCTAATGGAAACTGCCCCCTGCCAGCCCTCCAGAGAAGGTTTGGCAGGGCTCAGAGCCAAAGTGCCCCTCCGCCCCCGTGCAGGCCGGCGACCTCCCTCGCCCTCTCACCCCTGTCGGCTCATCCCTGCTCTGCCAAGCTCCCCCTTGGGCTTTACCCAGCTCTGGCTTAAAGCGAAAGGAGCAGCTCCTTTCAGGAGGTCAGGGCTGGGTCGCGTGTTCAGTGACCCTCCAGTGAGCTGGAGACGCATAGGCAGTAGGAATCACACAGAGAGGGACAGAGCTGCCTCAGTCAGGTGCTCACTCTGGGCGAGATCTGGGGCGGGGGCCGGTCACAGACGTGTAGCCCCTTCCGTGGGCTACCTGTGGGGGCCCCCGCTCAGTTCCCGTCTTTCCCTGACCGTCGGCTCTCGGGCTTTCATATTTCTCAGTAGGAGCAGCTCCGGTAGTGACTTTCCCGAGTGTGCCCTCTGCCGCTCTATCTTGCATTGCACGTTCATAAATGTTTGAAAATTTTCCCAAAGATGTATATTTCTTAAGAAACAGCCTGAATTTAAAGAGGACTTCTCAGTCAACTGGAAACAGCGGGGCAGCCACTGATTTTAGGAGAGGAGGGAAGATCATTTCGAGATCAGCCGGGGCAGGGTCTGCAGGGGAGTCGGGAGCAGACCGTGTCTCACTGAAGTAGAGCCAGGACGTAGAGTCCGAACAGCAGGGTGGTCCAGCTCCATGTTCACGGCGCCAGGGCCCTCAGTGGGGGGAAGACCCCTGCTTTCCTTCCAGTCTGTGGAACATCTGGCGAGGGCGCTGAGACATTGTGTTGGTCTTTGAGAGAGGGGCTGGACGCACTTTGTGAGTGTTGGTCTGGGGAGGAGGGCAGGGGACAAAAACTATCGTCCTTGATTTTCTTGAGACAACCAGGGAGCTGTAGGGGGACTAGGGAGAGATTCACAGCCTGGGCCCTCCCTCCAGGGCACTGACGTAGGTCCTTCTCCCTTCACAAGGTCAAGCCCTGATGTCACAGTCACAAGCACTTCCCATTTCTCCTGCTCTCAAGCTGCAATTCCAACTGCACTTAAAATAATGGCCGACACACACGGCCCCCCTTGCAGTTACCCCTGAGGGTGCCTGCGCAGGGGTCGCCACCTCTCCCCTGCAGGCCAGACGGTAGCCGTGTTAGGCCTTGAAGATGCCGCCTTTCTCCTCACTGCTCAGCTCTGCCTTTGTAGTGCGGAAGCAGCCACAGGCCAGACTTACGTGCCAGCGAGCGGCTGTGTTCACAGGAAACCTGACTGCAGGTCCCGGCCCCCGCCCGTCACCTGCAGGCTCCCTGAGGGCAGAGCAGTGCCTTGCCGCTGTTCTTTGTGAGCCTTGGCCGCTACACAGAGATTAAAAACGTGGCCTCTGGACTTGACGCTTTGAGTTACTGGGAAATACCAGCTATCACCTGACGGTCTGGGCCAGTCCCTTAATTGCTCTGTTCCTCAGTTTCCTGTGAAAAACTGGGACGATGAAACCTGCTTCACAGAGTGATTGCGAGGGTCAAGTGAAGTAACCCCTTTAATGCAGGAGCACGGGGGAGGCAGTAAACGTTAGCCAGTCATATCTTCGATGGCGTGGATGGTCAATAGATAGCTCTTGAGGAAATACATGGTGAGACACTTAATTCATGTTTCAAGTTTCTCCGTCATGGACCAACATTATTTAAAGGTAGTTAGTATGAAAAATGTTTATTAAGATATGTTAATGAAAGACTTGCTTTCAAATCTAGAAATCTCTAGAAGTTGACGTTGACTGTTACCATCTTGAACAACAAAAACCATTTTTGAAAAGATGCAGAATACAGATGAAAAAAGGGATACAGGAGGAAGAAAAAGCCAGTGTGAACAAAATCAATTCTGGAAATTTATCACTTTTTAAAAATTGAAATATCAATACATTAATTCAATCAGAAGTAATAAATACAAATTTAAAAGAACAAATCAATGCTGGAATTTTATTTTTGATTATTTAATAAAGTCAAAAGATTAATAGATGAGTAGTTCTACCAGATCGATTCCCATGTTTACTTTAATAAAAACCTTGATATTTTGTCATAATTATTATTTATGTACAGCATTACATCTCACCAAATGAATAAAAATTGGCATATACAAGGCTCGCTCCATAAATAGAGAACAAGATAAGGGGAATGTTGAAATCAGAGCAGTGCAGGAGGGACGCTTTAGTGAGGACTGCCCGCGTCCCCGTCACACTCACATAGGGAAGTTAGTAAAGTACACTTACGGCGTCCAGCCCGAAGAAGGGCAGGACGGCCAGTCTCCCTTATCCGCATCTGCGCGCCTTGTCCCCTCTGCCCCGCTCGGGGACTGGGTGGTCAGCCTCGAGGACGGCGGCCCGGGGCCCTGCTGCTGGCTTCCAGCCGGAGGGCAGTTGGGGGGCGCCAGCGGGAGGTCAGAGGTCACAAGGAGGGGGGAGGAGAGGAAGGAGAGTCTGGGGCATCTGCTGCGGCCGCCCGCCCCGTCCGGGCGCTGCCGCTGCTGCGTGCGACCCCACGGCCGGGGCCCTGTGCTCCAGGACTCCGCCCTCGCTGGGTGCTGGCCATGCCCTAGCCGGAGCTTTAACAATAACTCCATATTGCGTTCCTATGTCCCATGATACCGAGAGAGTGCAAGAGCATTTAAAATCCAGTTACTGTAAAAATGAACATCTCCTCCCTGAATGAGGCGGAAGAAAGAGCGAGACCTGGACCGTGGGATCCTAGGGGTTCGGAAGAAAACAGTGCCAAGATTTTGGCCAGCCTGCAGGCGCCTGGGCTCGGGCCGTGTCGCCCTGAGCTGGAAACAGTTAGCCTCCTGAGCAGGCAGGGACGGGATGACCCAGGAAAGACGGCGGCGTGGCCGCGAGCGGAGCCCGCGTGGCAGAGACGGCGGCGGCACGGTGCCGGCGCGGGGCGTGGGGGGAGCGGAAGCCCCAGCGATGGACCCACTGGTGTGTGTGTGTGCGTTGGGCATGAGCTGTCACTCCCAAAATGTGTTCTAGGTTAAGCTCTACACAAAAGGGCTTGGAGTGGTGGCTCTGCTTTTTAAAAAAAATTATTTGTTGGTGTTGGGGGAGGAGTGTGGTAATGATTTGTTTACTGATCATGTTGTTGTTGGACTGTACTTGTGGTTATTTTGTGCATAAAAAGACAAAGGGGAAGAATGTTGAGTCCGTGTAGAACAGTGACAGCCCAGAGGAATGGTGGGCGATGACAGACATCCAGTGGAGCAGGTTTGAAGGATAATGTGAGCCCCTCTGCCCTCCCCAAATCTCAGGAAAGAACAACAGAATCATGATCCGGGTGGCCACACCCAGACACCATCGCCCGGGCGGCTCATAAGCAAAGGAAACTTAAGTCTCATAGCCCGGAGGCGGGACGTCCAGGGTTCGGCTGGCAGCTCGGCCTCGTGAGGGCCCAGTTCTGGGTCGCAGATGGCCTGCCTGTCCCCGCATGGTGGAAGGGACCGGCCCGCTCTCCGGCCTCTTTTCTAAGGGCTCCGCCCCTGGAGCGCATCGGCTCCGAAGGCCCCGCCTCCCAACACCTCCACCTCCGCCGTCGGAGGTGGACCTATGGATTTGGGGGGCGGGGCACAAGCGCTCAGCACTGTAGCAGGTCCTGTTTTGACCCCATCGCATTTGAATCCTCAAGGTCGGGGTATCCTGTTCGCACCCGGGGTGTATGAAACGGGGGGCTGCCACCCGGAGCAGTCAAGGGGCCGACCGCCTGGCACTGGTCCGGCTGCTGCGGCTCGGGTCCCCTGTGGGAGGGGCTAACTCGCGTCCTCACCTTGGCCAGCGGCAGCCACCGGCCCGGCCGCAGGCGTTTGAAATGCGGGCTGTTGATGCTCCTGGCACCCCAGAACCGCAGCAGAGCCAGGGGCGCTGGAATGCCTTTTCCCTTCAGCCCGTGAGCCACAACAGGCAACCCCGGGTCCGCCAGCGGGCCGGCATTTAAGTAGCCATGGCCCGAGGTGCCCGGCCTGCTGCCCAAGCGCACGCGCCTCCGCTGAGGACAGAAGAGTGAAGGGCGCTCCGCGGCTGCTGGGCCGCACCCCCCGGCCCTGCCCGACTCGGTCCGGGTTTAGCCGACAGGGCCCACGTTAGTTATTTCCAGGAGCTCAGGGATCTCTGTTTGGCGCTTGTCGCCCATTTCATGCCTGTAGCTGCTCTGAGAAGTATTTGCTGTGCGCAGCTCGCACGAGGTCCCGCCCTGTGACATCGCGGGCCTCTCCCGGGGCTGGGAGGCAGCGCGGCAGGGGGGAAGTGGCAGGGGACTGCTGTCTTTGTTGGGTGGAGGGGCTCCAGACCTGAGAAGACACTGGCTTCCCAGGTCAAGGGCGGGCACTGCGGGGGCCGGGAGGGAAGGCCTGGGAAGCCTGGGCCCGAGCGCGCCTGCTCCCTGTTCCTGTGCGTCGGCCTCGGAGGAGCACAGAAGCCGGCCGGACACGTTTTATGGGGTAGAATTTACGCCAAGCTCCTGAGAATTGGGAAAGGCAGTAAATAACGTTTTCCTTCTTCCTTACGTCGGCGGCCTCTCAGGAACTACCTCGTAGAATGGAGGGCCATACACAATCAAGTTCCAAGGAAATAACACCATTAATTCAAATGGAATAAAGTGTGAAGCATGACTCAATCCAAACTGTTATATTTTTTAAAAAATTAGAATGATCTCATGTGAAAGTGTCAGGAATGTGCTGTAATTTAGAAATAGATGTATCACCCAGTGTTCCCCAGATAACATTTTTATGGGCTGATGAAATCCATGTAATATATCTTCTTTAAAAAAATAAACCTTCTGCCCATAAAATACCTTTATTAGAGTTTACTGAGTTTCACAGCAATAGGAGCTAATGTCTGGAGAGCCCATTAGTGCTCCAGTCATTTGTTTGGCAGTGATTATGGAACGTATTATTAAAAATGGGCACTCACAAAATGGTAACCAGTCTAGCTTTGTACAGGCCCACACAGAAAATAAAACTTTTAAATTGTGGAGACCACAAACCCAGTAAAATATTTACTGCTGGCACAGTATATTGTTGGCGGTGTCTACTGCTCTTCGGTAGGGATCTACGTGGATGAAAAATCACCTGCTGTAGGATAGACAATAGTTTAAAGTCCGGAAGTGAGCCCCAGTGCATACAGAGCAGCTCGTGCTGAGCACCGTAATTGAAGTTCTTCGGTGACGAAGACAGCAGGGCAGCGCCCTCGGCAGCAAGACAAAACCCAGGCCGACGCAGGGACGACTGCACCCAGAGCTGGTTCTGTCGCGGGCTGGTCGGGCTCGTGAGGTTGGGGAGCACAGGTGGCATGTAGGGGGACAGTGACATTTCCCTGCTCCTGTCACTGCCGCTTGGCAGTCTGAGGCCCGAGTTCGCTGCTGTTGTGTTTGGAAATTCCAGAGAGATGGTAAACTCCCAGATTAAAATTTCTTTTCTTATCTAGAGAGGGTTTTTTTTGTTTGTTTTTTTTAATCGATTGCCTCACTCTGTGCTTTAGAAAGCTCTCCAGTGCAATCAGCCTTCAGTCTGAAATGTTACTGTATCGTGGATTACATTTTCAGTGTTAATCAGAACACTTCGCGCACGCAGTCATCTCAGAACACGCACTCCCCATCGATCTCGTTTCTCTCCCTCAAAAACTCGGTGTGAGAGACTTCCGTTTAGACGTTTGGAAAGTGACAGTTTCTCTCTTGTGTGCTCTGGGCCTGACCTTTAAAACAGCTCTCTCCCTCTGCATAAGACACTGAAACAGGAGCCAGACGTGTCCCATTCTCCTTCTGTCACCCAAGCAGCCCAGACCCAGAAGTGCACCAGAGCCCAACAGAGACAATCTCGCCGTCCAGAAATGGCCGAGCATGGCCGCGCCCTCTGTGAGGGCTTCATTACGTTGCTAAGTGGGTTTTCCGAATCTTCACAGTGTCTGGCTGCTCAGACGATGGGCCTCTGTGGTGACCTTCATCCTCAGAGACACCCCAGGGCGTCAGCCCCGTTCCTGCGTGAGCAGTTAGACACTACAAAAGCCGAACTAACTTCTGAACGCCCTCATTCTTCGGTCAGAGCACCCCAAACTGAGTCACCAGGAGCTTCAAGGACTTGAAAGAGTGACATACGACCCACATCCTCTTCGTAGTTCCAAAGGTGTCACCATCCTGGGCCTTTCTACTGGAAAGAACATAGGACCGGGTTAAAGAGTACTTCTTGGCCTTAATTATGTGTAACCATGGAGACTGGACCAGGAGCTACTTGAGTGCAGAGAACATATTCTAAATCTTGTCCGTCGAAGGTACCTGGTCCTATGCGTTAAGCCTTAAAAGAAACAGACTAAACACATGTTACCGGGAAGTAGGCATTCAACAGACACCTGCTGAAAGCAGGAGCGGACAGGTGGGAGCACGTTGCTTCCTCCTCCTGCATCCTCCAGGTAATCGTTGGTGAGAATACTTTCTGGAAACGCACATGAGAAGGCAGGGGAACGGGATTAGAAGCAGCAGTGACTCGCTTCTCCTTCTGCAGAAAGAGTTAGAATTTGCATTGTCCTGGAGATGGGCAGTGACACAGCTGAACGAAATGACTTCTCTATTCTTGAAACATGGGAGAAACCATGTGGCAAACGTGGTTCTAGAGCTTGTCAGATCTGGCGATTTGCCCAGTTCTTACCATCTTTAGCCATCACTTTATGGTCTGACAAAGCTCACAGTTCAGATGAGACCCTTGTCCTTATGGTTTCTGTCAACAGGCAGACTTCACGTAGAAACCGTACCTGTGTCCCCGTGGCCCATGCCGGAAGCGTCCTGTCACTGGGGCGTGGTGGACAGAACGGAGGTGCGGGAAGAAACAACCACATTCCTCCCGTCAGAACCCCAGAAAGTGCTCTCTCTCTTTCTCTTCTAACAAAAACAGACTTAAGACAGCTGACCCAGTGGGAAATCATTTTCCTGACTTGCTCCTGGAATAGACATCCCCAAGAAAACTCCAATAAATGACAAAAGAAAGCTCAGGTCTGTCTTCATGCGCCTACAGAAGGTGACGGCAAGGTCCCTGACACAATGTGTTGCAGAGAAGCGGGGGTTGCTGTTATCAGCCCAACCTACAGGGCACAACTTCGCCCTCACTCCCACGAAGCCTCTGGCCAGCACCGCAGAGCTACAAATGCGGGGACAGACGTGAGGGGGGCTGGGGACAGGGGCTCAGCCATCCTCCTACCGCACTCCCCGTTCCCCGTCGTGTTCCCTGAGCGAAGAAAGGACTGGGCCAGTCATTGCTTTTGTCCTGTTTTACAAATTGGTGTTAGAAAAATATTTCCATTTTTTAAACGAGGTATACTTTAATGTCTTAAGTACTTTATGTGATTTTACGACTTCACTTAAAAAATTGCATTCCTCCTCCAAACAAGTGAGTTCCAAGGCGACAGTTATCTGTGAAACCAGTGTCGAACCCTGTTCCTGGAACAGAGTAGGCTGACCCCACAGTCTTTCCAAATGACAAAGGTGAACGGTGGTTCCAGCATCTCCGTGTGTGGCCCTGCTTTCACGTAGGGAAGTGAGGGGCCAGGACGCGTCTCACACTTTCAGGTCCCCTTTCGAGTTTGACTTTCATAGGTTTCAGTTCTAACATCTCCCTTTGGTTCTTTTCTGTACATTCTGCTTCTTTGCTGGACTTTTCTTGTTGAGGCATTGAATTTTTTCATTGTTTTTCAAATGTGTTTTAAGGGCTTATTAAAGCTTTTTAAATCATGGCTGCTTTAAAACCTGTCAGATCATTCCAGCAGCTCTGTCATTTACTGCAAAAACAGAAAGCCCCAGAAACTCACTGCTTTTTTAGCCTTTGGGTCTTGAGATCTGTAGCTAGTCAAGTGTCTGCTTTCAGCCTCCTGAGACGGCACGTGTGTGTGTGTGTGTGTTTACATAACACCCAGAGTATTTATTTAACTGTACCTAGCAAGAAGAATATGAAAAAGTACACCTACTTCGTTTTTCCAGAAGTTTAACCATCCAATAAATTTTTAATTTCAGGGTTTATATTTTCCAGTTGTAAAGTGTCGGCTTTGTTCCCTTTTGTAAATTCATTGTATCCGTGCAAATTCTTCATCCCTTTGTTCATTCTCATGTCTTCTTCTGACATATCAGTGATCGGTGCTCTAGTGTCCTTGTCAACTAATCCCAATGTCTGAGTCCATTTCTGTGACTGCTTTTTCCCCATCAACTTATATTTACTTTATTTTGCTTCTTTGCTTATCTCTTGTTTATTGTACACCAGACATAATATTTGGAAGAATCTTATAAACTGAAGAAACTGTTGTTCCCCAGGTGGAAACTTAACAACCAGGCAACTGGCATTAAAAAAAGTCGTTTCCATGCAAACAGCAGTCGTGCTCATGGGGGGCTGGGCTGCGGCTTGAGTTAGTTCCGGCTTAACCTCTTGTTTGCAATGTCTTCCTGTGTCCACTGCAGCCTCTCCCCTCTTGGGAGAGATCTAAGAAGTGTGAGACTACAGAGGTCTTTTTGTTTTGTTTTTCTTTTTCTTTTCCAGCAAAACTCTGTCTTCCATGCTGTCAAAACCAAAAGCACTCAACAAAAGCCCTTGAGGGAAACCCCCCAGCACGCAGGGAGGATCAGCCCATGTTTGGGGGTCCTGGAGGTCCGACACGCCAGCCGGGCCGCGCACGCCGTTTCTCCTTAGCCCCGAAAGGGGCCTGGGCCTGGGCCTGTGGCGGGCGGGTCTCTGGCTTGCCTGCACCCAGAAAGGGCAGACCGCCTGGAGCGGGCAGTGGCAGATGACTCCTGTTTACTTAGAAAGGCCCTGGGCTCAGGTGTATTTCCTCCTGCCTTCACTGTGTCCACGTCCGCCAGTAGTGCTAAAAACAGGTGTTAGTTTTTCTATTTTCTCAATTTATTATAGCGGGAGTAACATGGCTGGTGCAATGAGAATTTCTGTATCCTAATTGCAGCTGCAAGCCCTGACTCAGGTTTTGGGAGTTCAGTGGAGCCTTACATGATCTTCTAAGTGGCTTCCAAATGTTTGAAAGCGACGGGCGGCTTCTGGGTCCTTCCGACTGTGTGATGCCACTGCCAGAGCCGAGTCTGCGCTCAGGTTACAGCCCCTCCTCTCAGGGTTTGCCATTCCGCTCTTCCACTCAGGGAAAATGTTTCTAGAGTTAAATTCAATGGACTTTTATGCTCCATAAAGTTCTGTATTTTCAGTTTCTCTCTTGTTTTATATAATGCCTGCAAAGTAATTTTCCCTGATTCTTCCTCTCCCGCCAGTTGTGTAGTTAGTGGCTCCGCTGTGAGTCTGGAGCTCTCAGGGGCTGGTCAGACTTAGTGTCTGACGTTGAACCCACAAGGTCGTCTGTGTCTTTTACCTTTCCTTTCGTGCGGCCTGTCTTGGGGGTCTTTCTGAACTTGTTTCCAGGAGGTTTGTTTTTTAGTCTGTCGCATAGATACATTTAAGCCCGCTGCCTTGTTCGAGCTTGGCATCTCTTCCTTTCCACACCAGCTTTCTCTCGTTTTGTTAAGTCGGTATCTTTCAACTCTCCCTAGGAACACTAACTAGAATGTTGTCTCAATGTTCTTCTGTCCTCACCACATCTCTTTCTCCTGCGGAGGATGTTATCTCTCTTTTTTTAAAGAAGCATCCGAGTCTTTGCCCGTTGCACTGAGGCTTCCCCTGATGTCCAGAGGTGCACGTTCTCCATTGAACTAGGAGGCGCCGTTGAATCCATCGGTGACCACTGCCCGGGCTTGGCAGGGTCTGGGTGGGCAGGGAGCCCGGCGCTTGGTTTTGGGACCTTAAACCACAGAGTGCGCACTGCTTGATTCTGGGTGCCGCCTCCAGCACTAGCTGCCCTGCCCCCCGCCCCCACAGAAGGTTCGGTTTATTCAAAGAGCTTCGCTGGAATTTCTGCTGTTTTGCTTTGCTCCGTGTGGGCCAAGTCCCTTGAGGCCAGACGAGCTGCGCGCAGAGCCAGGAGAGGGGGCGAGAGGACGAGTGGCCCTCTGCAGACTTGCAGTCACATCTCGTTCCTGCTCATCGCAGGCAGTTATTTCCAACTGCGCGGCCCTACTGAGTCTCTGCAGAGAAAACCCGTTTCCTCCTTTGCTGGAAGATGCTAAAGTGCCCTTGACTGGATCCTTCTCATTTCGGCCTTGTCAGCCACCAGTCCTCTACACGTCTTTATGTTGTTGTTGCCATTTGTTTTTCCAGAAGAAACAGTTCGATAGAGCAACTAGCTCGATGCACCCTTCCCGCACCCCCATGGCTTTTTCGGTTTGCGCTCGCGGGCACACACACACGCGCACTTTTTTTATTTGCAGTCACGTCAGTAGAGAGAAAGTAGCATACCGGGAGTAGGTTTGCAGTTGCGAGTAGGAAAAACACAGTTTATTCTTGTATTCTTTGTCAATCATTGTATTTATTTTCCATACAAAAACTATAAACCTGCTTTTTCCCCACCCTGTATATCCGCTCTCCCATCTTAAAGAAGACTTCTTGGTTTTCGAATTCCTCTTTATTAAGCAAAGCTGGGAGGTAACAACATAGCTCCGTCCTGGCCGCAGCCCCACCCGGCCACTCAGGGCAGAGGGCGGAGAAGAGGCGTGCAGGGGCCCTTCTGACCACAGGAGAGCGCGTCGCCAATAAAAACAGCCCTGCACACTTACAGTTTTGGAGACAAAATGAAATGTGCTTGGCCGGTGCCTCCTTTTTCTATTTTTTAAAAACTATTTTAATGTTCTAGCAATGAAAACTCTTAAATATGTCTTATGAAAAGTTTGAAAGAAACACTCAGATGGAGACAGTCGTGTTACCATAAGTCCAGTGCATATACATTTCTTCAACAAAATAAAAACTCATCAGAAAACCAGAGACCATGAGGCCGAGGACAGTGGGTTATCCGCCGAAAGCAGTTCTGCCGAGTTGGAGGCAGGGCGGAGGAGAGGCGGTCCACGGGATTCCCTAATTCCCTCTATGGCTGCGCTTTTGTTATGGGATGATCACTGTGTTTTTTATGTGAGAAAATTTGACATCTCAATGGCCCTAAAAAACAGAGGACACGCACCCCCTCAAAGACCAAAACATCCCTGGGCAGGAACAGCCCGACAGGGCGAACTCCGCGGGCCCCTGATGTCTTTGGGAACCCACGTGGGTTCGTCTCCCTTCCCGGGGGCAGGTTCCTGTTGTCACATGATGGTACGACAATGCCTGTGGAAGGTGGGCTACTTGTCACGAATCTGCCACCCCCAGACTAGTACAGTGAAGCTGTCGTTGTTCACACGTGTGCATTCCAGTCCACTCTCCTCGGCTGTCAAGGGACATTGGTCACGTAAACTGTTCTTGTTATATTAACAGTGGCTGAACCTCTCCAGACAGACCGTACGTGTGTGTGTGCGCATACACACACGTGCACACTCCACACGTACGCACACATTTGTGTGGGAAACCTGTATGTGTGAGCTGAAATCGCAAACGGAAGCAGAGCCCTGGAGAGCGCAGAGCTGAGCTCCCGCAGCCACCGAGTCCTCCCTTCCTGACACAGGTGATCCTCTGTTTCCTTAGAGTCTCCGAACTTCGGTCTCCAAAAATCTAGTTTTGTTGGAGGTTCTAGAGTGCAGTTATTTAAACAATAAAATTGGAAATATGGAGACATAGATACCTTATATTCGATGCCCTACAGTTTACAAAGTGCCTTTGTACCTTCATTTAATTCTTTCAGGAGTCCCAGGGGGCACAGATTATTAACATTGCTGTGCCCATGAGTAACTGGTCACTCAAGATACCAATGATAATGTGCCAGATAGGCTGCAGAGTCCATGGTGGAAACTAGTGCCATGTTCTCTCTGACTTGGAAAACTGGATAAAATTTAAAAATATAGATATATAAGGGGAAAGGAAATATACATACTATAGTGCAATTCAGATGAAGCTAAAAAATCTAGTATTTTAATTCAAGGAACCTGAGTCCATTTCTGGTGTTTGCAGAAAAGGATTTCTGATAATAAAGTAAAATAATACCAAATAGACCTAATAAAAGTTTCTCAGTAAATTGCATCTCATATTTATTAAGTGATGCTGGAACAGCACCTTAGTCACATAACATTCCATAAACCGCCACGTTGGAGCCACGGCCCCGCCAATGGCTGCACTCGTCTCAGGAGAAGGTTCGAGAGAGTGGCGAGAGGCCCTCCGGGACGTCCGTCTGTGAGTGGTCACAGGAATGGGTCTTCGTATCCCCCAGTTCATACCACACAGAGCCTGTTGCTTGTTCTGTGATTCAAAAAAATAGACATCTGTTGTGTAAAACATGTGCCGATTTTTGTGATTTGATTTTGAAAAATGTACTGCTGTTTTATTTTTTCACCATACTTAAATACCGATTTCATATTTTTCCTTTTCAAAAAAATTTTTATTGTGTTTTTCCCATTGCCCTTTAGTCCCCTCATACTCCCCTCTCGCCACAATCCCCACCCTGTCGTCCGTGCCCATGAGCCCTTTCTCCTCCGCCTTGCTCCGCCCCGCCCCTGCATTTCATCTTCCTGTGCGCTCTGCCCGCACTGCCCCACAGCCACGAGCCCGTAAGCCAGCTCTGACGGTTAGCACTCAGGGGTTAGAGCGAGGTAGGCAGCCGTAAGCAAGAGGAGATGTGAGGAGGCTCAGTGGCCCCTTCGGTCACCTCTGTTCCATCTGAGCAACTATACGCAGTCCTTCCAAAAGTCAGACCTAGTCTGGGGAGAGCCATCTGCCCTCCTCTGAACCTGGGATGCTGCCTCCTTTACTTTTCAGCGACCCCATTTGCAAGAATTGAACATCACAGATTTTCTTACATTACCCAAACCATAGTACAGTGGAAACACCCCACAACCACCCTAACTAGGTTTTGTCGCCTTTCTTTTTTGTCCTAGGAAACATCTTCTTGCCTCTGATAGCGCAAACTGCCCCTGATTTATCGCTCCAGACACTTTCGGCAACACCGACAACTCCAGGGGCGGCACTGCCTGCGGGGCAGGGCCTGCTTCATCAGTCAGAACGGCTTCATGCGTTTTCTTGGGGGCATCAGAAAGGGCGGTGGATTTATGGGCGATGTCATTTTATGGGCCACTGTGCTGTGCAATATTGTCATCCTGCGTGAAGACCAGCAACGGTCTTCATTGATTTTAATCATCGTCCCGGCCACCTCACTCTCCCTTGGGTCCCCCCATAAAAAGATAAAAGGAATCCAAAGGCCTTTTATATGGTAGCTGAAAATACTTTTAGTCATTAATAAGTTTTTTAATAGCCGACTAAGATAAAGTGCCACTTCAGGGAGACCATGCGTCTTTCCCCCGCACCCCCTGCTGGAGACGCTGAAGCTACTGCAGTGGGCGCTTTGAAGGTGGAGGGGCTTCTGAGAGCAGCCACCACAGAAGGGACGCATGCGTCTTATTGTCCCAGGAGTGTTTACGTGTGTCGTTGTACTCAAGAAAGCTTACGCTTTACATGGTGAGTCATCCCCACATCAGAAATCCAGTAAGACGCACGTAGCCAAGGACATAGACTCAGAGCCCAGGAGCTGGGGAGGGTAGGCTGCCCCTGGAATGCGTCAGAGTAGATGGGGTGCCCCCCTCACCCTCCGGGGAGCCCGGTTTGCTTTCCAGGGTGCTTGCTCTGGGAGAGGGGAGAGCTGGACCCTCATGGGCAGTTGTCTTGGAGTGAAAGGGAGACATCCGTTCACTTGCTGGGCCAACCATCTGTCCGTTCCCTCTCTCAACATGTAGCTGGCAGTCATTTGTGGGACTCTCCCGCCTGACCACTACTGTCCTCCTCCTTGGCCGATCATCCGGAGGTAGGACAGTTCACCCACACTGGGCCATCGGGCCCCCGAGCTGGGAGAACTAGGGTTCCTCCCTCTTATTTATTCTGTTAAAATTTTAACTGGAAGAAGAAAGTCCCCTCCTTTTAGGGCCCCCGTAGCCCACGGACAGCGCCTAACGTGCCCATAAACATTTAGTAGGGTCGCAACGTGCACCTGTTGAAAATGGCTGCACGGCTGTGGAGCCATTAGGGCACTAGGGTCCGCGTCTCGTGAAGCCTGTTCCAGCACAGACTTGCTGAGAGGCAGAGAGAAGGGGTGCAGAAGGGGAGAGGCCCCCAAAAGCGTGTCCAAGCCCCACTGCTGCCCCTCACACCCATCAGCCCCTTGCCATCCCCTCTAACATGTCGCGGTCAACGAGTTCCGGCCGCCGGCCCCTGGGGGCGTCCTAACCCATCATTCGGGAGGTACCAGTTGAAAGGTGACCTGGCGGCGATTGGGTAAACGAGGGAATGCGTGCGCCAGGGAGGCCCAGCTCTGCGGAGGGACAGGAAGCCCCAGGTGCGGCTGGCTGGCTGCGGAATTTTCACACAGCACAGCATCTCCACGTGCGCTGCAGGGTTGGAGAGCGATAAGCAGCCTTTGTCCCGCTGCCTCGTGGCTGGGAGTGCGGTTGCGAGGTGGCTTCAGTCGGGCCGGAGCTCAGGTGTGCAAGCTGAGAGGGCGCCACGCCATGGGGAGGTGCTGCTTCTGGTGGCCCTGGGGCGGGGGGGCACAGAGGGAGGAGGCGGCTGCCTGCCCACCAGCCTCACATGCCACAGCACCGACCCTGTAGCTCTCCACAGTCCAAGGGGTTCTCCCAAGTTCCTGTCTTATCGTTCTTTTCTACTGTTGCAAACACCGAGTTCCTTTCTGTTAAAGCACCCGAAAGCTGCACCGAATCCTGACTGAGGGCCATGGTAGGGGCAGGCAATTATGGAAGACGAGATGGGACTGGAGGGCAGGCTCACAAGCTGCTGCCCCCAGCCCACCCGGGAGCCTTTGGCGATTCAGTGTCAATGCAGTAAGACTGAGACACCCTGGACGGGAGTGAGATTCCAACAGGTTGCAGCGAGAGCACTGAGCCCCCTGTTCCTGGGCAGGACCGGGCGGGCCGAGCAGCGTCGGCTCCTCAAAGCTTCTCGCTCGGACCCGCCCTCTGGTCCGCTGACCAGGTTTGGGGGCTTCAGGCTCCAAATGCGGGATTTCAGTGTGTAACTCTGAAGAGAGCGTGCCACTGCGAATTTCCACCGTGGAGACCAGCTCCCGAGAATTCCCTAGCCTTAACGCCAGCAGCAGCCGTTGGTCTTAGTGGAAATTGCTTATAGGTATTACGTACGACACTGGAATCATTACACTGTCACAATGTCTCCAGTCTGGAAGATGTATAGAGAGAGTGCATGCATGGAACTTCGGGAGTTGTTCAGAATTATTACACACATTTATTACACAATCCATGAAAGGACGTTAATTTTAAACCTTGCCCCATAGCTACAATGATCTGAAAAAATGGTTTGAGGCACACAAAACCAACAAAAACAAGGAGAAGAGGCCATAGAAACACCTCCTGTGCATTTACCCCAGCCCCAGCACATTTTAGTGAACAAAAATGAGCAAATCTTGAAGGGATTTGAGACTCTCCTCATTGTTTACCATGAAAATCATTCAAGGGTTAAAAGACGGCTCCTATCTGATCATCTGCAACATCTGCTCCTACCGAGAGGAACACAGAATGATGCAGCACAGTGAGAGCCCGGACACCTGGGATCAAGAGATTTAAGAAGTTACCAAAAAAAAAAAAGCTTGTCAAAAGTGAACTTTTAAATATTCATGTTGCATGCCTGGGTTCCAGTGCTTTCTGCGCACTGCAGATGGCTCAGGCATCGGGACCAACAAAGCAGCGAGCTCTGCATCCCCGCAGCTCCCCAGTCATCGTTGCCAGGGGCCCGGACCCTGGGGCCTGGGGATGACTGAATGGGGCCCCTTTACCTGCCGAGCTCCACCCACCCGTGGCACCACCGCCATCACCACGAGGGTGGACGGATGGCTCAGAAGTGGGCTGTCTCAGCATTAACACCCACGCGGCACTTAGCATCGGGGAGTGACCTTTTACGCTCCAATTACAGGCTCCTTTATGTTGGAAAAGTGTTTTAGAAGGAAAGGAGGGACATGCAGAATTTCTCAGAGAGCCTGATCCAAAAATTTAAATTTAAAAAATTAAGCAAATGGATAATGGTGCACATTTTAATCAAGCAGAAATTGCTAAGTGATTACAGGGAATGGCCTGAGACGTTTAGCTCTAAGCAGCAGCCTGTTTCTTTGTGAGACGCAGGGCTATGGCCTCATCACACAGAGCTTACTCTCTGCACAACGGAATGGGGGGGGGGGAGCGAAATCTACCACCCCCGCCCGTCGGAGTGCCAGGGGAGAGCTGAAACGCATCCGTATTAGAAAAAGAAGTCGAAAACTGCATCTTTGAACCATCACGAATAACAGAGAATGGAATCCAAATAAAAGGCTAACAGCCTTTCTGTAACCAGAGATAATTTTGCCGTTTACAATGTATCAGGATGACAGACCAGACTTCTGGTTCCAGACATGTTACTGAGGGCCTGGCACAGGCCAGACGGCGTTAGGTGCCCCAGAAACGTGCAGGAGTCCGTAGGAGAGAGCCTTTGTTCCAGGCCAGTGGGTAAGATAAAATAAGAAACAATGCGATAGAAGTCTGTACATAGCATATATAAAAGAGTTTCCGGCAAGATTCTCAGAGACCCTATCACCACGGGCTGGAAGCTGTCAGGGAGGATTTGATGGAGAGGGTGCTATGAAAGGAATCCTGGAAAATTGGAAGAATCTAAACTGCCAGGAAAAAAAGAATCTTTTGTAGAAAGAAGTCAGTCACACCAAGAGAATCACAGCCACAAACCAGGTGGACGTGTGCGTGAAACAGCATGTCGCGTGGTTTGGCTGGAACTAGGGAAACATGCAGATACCTCATAACACATTTGCGTGGAAGGGTTCAGTCAGACACACAGGAACTCCCAGCCCTCAGGGAACTCTAGGGACCCTATAGTTCGGCGCTCTTGTCCGAAGGGTGGGATAACAAAGGCCCAGCAAAGGTAACGTTGCTTGTGCAAGGTGATGCAGCCCGGCAAGGCTCCCAGTAACCGAGGATAAACGATTTTTTGTCTCCTAGACGTCCCTCCCCTGGTTCTCTCTGCGGCACCTTGCAGGGTAATCTTGGTGTTTTTAAATGCCGACAGGAGGTTGTACGAATTCCTTCAATTTGGTAAACCTCAAAGAAATACAGAAGATCTTTGAGAATGGGAAACACATAATTGAGAATTACTCTTGGAAAAGTGAGCAAGGGAAGCAAAGGAAGAAGCATTTTATGGAAATGAGAAAGACAGATTAAAAAGAAAAAAAGATGCGCTATTAGCCTTCCAAAGGCCTGCTTAGCCTACGTCCACCTAACGGTCAGCTTTCGCACACCGGAACGTGGCTTTGACCCATCGGCAGTGAAGTTTTGAGAATGTGCCTGGGCACAGCTGTTGCAGAAATCAAAGACATTTAGAGAGAAGATGCATAACCCCATTGGTTATGAAGTTTGTTACTTAAATACTGCCTGGTTTTAGTTAATTCCTGATTCAGTCATAAGCAAATGAAAACTTGAGGTAAGCAAATCACCCAAGAGAATTATGGGAGAACTCCAGCACTTATTAAAAACAGTCATATTTCATAAACTGCAAGTTTTGGGAATAGAAAACAATATTTTTATTGTAGTTTTAAAAGAATCCTCATTGTGAATTCATAATATTCTCCAAAGCTTAATAGCACACATGGTACAAATGTACAAATACACAAAATATGTGCAATTTGTCTCTAAATAGCGATGAGAGGAATGTATTACCCAATTCAAATTAGGCCTAAATTGAAACTGGAACAGTTAAATAAAATAATTTCCATCCAGATCAAAATTATGCTCAAATATAATTTAATATCTATTTTGATTTTATTCCAAAAAGTAATTGCCTTCTTTCTCGGGTCTTGTACAGAAGCAGATAAATCTGTTTCGTGCGAGGCCTTTCGCCCCGGGCCCTCCCGCTTCTCTTTTGAAGAGTCAATATCTAAGGAAATATATCGATAAGCATTTATCGTAGACATAACCGAAACAAGCATTAAACCGCTTGAAAAACTTGTATCCCATGATTTCGGTGTGGAATATGGAGACTGGAAGAGATGTCCTCGTCTTTTTAACAACAGGTGTCACTTATCAAGGGCTTTGCGTGCACTGTCTTGTTTAGGCCTTGAAACAGCTTTGTGACGTACGTGCGGTTATTACCTCTTTCCAGGGACTGAGCCGCCCAAAGCCACGCGCGTTCTAACCAGGTCTCAGCCAGCTTCAGACTCGTGCTCCCGTCTGACGGTTGTCACACTGCCCCCAGCGAAAGGGACAGTTCAGTCACAAGGAGAAGAAACATGCTCACGACAGCTTGCGTAGAGAGGATGCGATGGGAGGAGGTGAGGGGAGCCTTGTGGAGAGGCCTGACGGTGAGAAGGACCAGGAAACGATCCAAAGAACGCGCAAGGCTGGAAGCACAGCACAGCTGGAAAAGCAGGCGGGGGGCACGCGGAAACCCCAGGTGGTCAGCAGCGACCAGAGCGGGCAGGGCCCGCGGCCATGCCTTCGGAACTCGCGTCAGGTGCGGAGTCAGGCACGGAGCGGCGCGGTTAGTCAGAGACTCCAGAGAGAACGACATCTGGGCTCAACCCAGCCCCCCTCGGGTAGCTGTGTAGTCCCGGGTGGTTACCTCTCGGTGCCTGCATGTGAGACGGACCAAGGACACCTGTAAAGGCTGTGTGACGATTCAGTAAGGCACTTAGCACTTGTAATACTTATGTCACCGGTTATTATTGAATAGACTTTTTATTGTACCTGATTATGTTAGACCCTCCATGGGATACTCAGAACATCTTACACAAACTTATCTCTCAAGAAGAAACTTCCACTAGAAAGAAACCCCACTACGGCAGCTCCCCTACGTCATTCCTAGCACACATTCCATCGTCAGGCAACCAGTAAGAATTCTCTGAGCGTGCGCTGCGTTTCAGACTCCGTGCCAGTCCCGTGGGTGTGCAGAGCATTAAAACACATTTCCTAACCTGGAGGCTCTTACATGACGAGGGGCAGAAGCAAACCGTGGTGGCTGCCATCGGGGGCCATCCTGTAAGGCAGGGGAGCACAGTTGTCCTGGGCATTTGGCGCCTCCCAGGCAATGTGCTGCACGCTCCTGGCAGTGTTACCGGATCCCAGTCTTTATCAGCACTTTGTAATTAAGTTCTTTCCACTAATAATAGGGTGGGAAAATAGCTCGACTAGTCAAATACCTTACCCAAGTTCATACGTTTACTAAGATGGTAATTTACCATTCAGATGTTCACTCTGAACCATGTTTTCAAACTGTAAGAGTTTTGCCCACATAAAGCAAGGACCAAGAAGTGGTCTCTGGGTTTAGCAACAAGGGGTCCGTCCGTACCTTTGATGAGAACCGTTCAACAAGGTGAAGGAAGGTGCCCGGCGGAGAGAACGAAGACAGTGGTGGGCAAGGGTGTCGTGCTGGGGGAGGGGTTGTTTCCGCCTGTGTGTGAAGGGACCTGTCCAGCGATGGACACTGATCTCTTCTTCCCTGTTGAAAGCACCTTCTTCCTTCAACCACTGCGTCCCAGCCTCCGAGGGTGCCCCTTGTGCCATGCGTGCTTTAAATGTCAGGGCTCTGACAATGCTCCAGGCAGGTGACTTCACTGGAGCCCTAGATTAGATCTTACGTAACCTTCCCAGTATTATTTTGAGACGGTTGTCATTGTTGCCATTTTACTAACAGGAAAAAAACAAAAAACAAAACAAAAAAACCACCCTGAAGCTCGGAGGTCGTTTACCTGCCCGGAGTCCTAGAGGCAGCGAGTGATGGTTGTAGGGTTAGGATGAAGGCCGGACTGATGGCGCAGCGCACATCCGCTTTTTCCACAGCGAGTTTCCAGAAGCCCGTAAGGCATGAGTTTTAATGAGCTGTTTTCTTGAGATCGTCGGGGTTGGGGCTGGCCCACTGCATGTCAGCTAAGTCACGGAAGGGGAGTCCTCAGCTGGCACAGTCGAAACGTTAGGGGAGGCCAGAAATGTGGACTCCTGCTCAGGCTCGTCGAGAAAACAGGCTGGGTTTACAGACGTCGGACGAGCAGGCGAAAGGGCCAGGCCCCAGGGGGCAGCCCTTGTCCCTGCGTCGAAGCTCGGACCTGGGTCTCAGCAACGGCAAGTCCCCGACTCTGGGGAGGGGAATGAAGCGAGACACCCACGCGCCTGCTGCTGGGTTGTGGGATGGACAGATCACTTATAAACCTGTCACGTTGCACATCTGACTGTAAGCTCTCGGAAGTTAGTCTGGAAAGAAAACTACCAGTTCATCAACATGTTGGACCAGCCTTACCCACCAGCTCAGTGATGATAAATGAACTAAAACCCAAGCTCTTACCGTTCTGTCTCCTGCACTCCTGGCGCCGACGATACCTCCTCCACCCGTCTCCCGGGCTCGTCCCACACCTGTTGCCAGGGGTCCGCAGAGGCTGAGGGGTCGGCGGAGGAGCGCACAGGCGGGGCTCGGCAGTAGGCGAGTTTGGAAGCTTTAATTCTCCTTGCCTTTCCTGGTCTCCGTAGTAATAATGATGAGGATAAAGCAGGAGCCCTCTCCAGGGGTAGAGAGGAGCAGGTCTCCCTGCGCTTTGCCTCCTTTCAGGTGCAGGAGACAGCCACCGCACCTGCGTGTCTCGTCGCCTGGGGCCACCACGTTGGCTCACAGAAGGAGCAAGGGCCTGAAAGCAGGGTAAACTGGGCGTGACTTGTCCTGCCCCTGCAAAGTCTGGTTCTTATTCAACTATCTCTGCTGCCTGAGGCTAACGGGGAAGCTTGTGAGAGGTTATAGTCTGGCTTTTGTCGCATTTTATGCAGTATTCGGCAGTCTGTGCGGACCTTCCCTGTGAGTCCTTCACCAGTATAAAATGTAATTCTGAATTTTACTTCATCGAGGCAGTAGGCTACACAGGCTTCCTTTCTAAGGCGTGCAGGCCCTCCTGCCACCTCAGGGAGCGTGGACACCTGGCTTGATCTCCTCTTGGCGGCTCATTGCCTCCCGCCCAGTCTCCTGAAAATGTGCAAATCCTGACTCTCTATAAAGGCCTTTTCTAGAAGACAAGCTTGGTTTTTTTTGGTACACACTTCAGGCCATACATACACAGAAAAAAGGAGGTAGGAAGAGACGCTATGTCTCGGAAGGGCTGGGTGGCCTTGAGTCCCTCCTGTGCCCGTCCTGCCCGTCCTCAGGTGAGTGTGCATCAGGCGGGCAGCCAGCCAGTAAGTCCCAGGAGAATACAGAGCATGGCCCCTTTCGTGCGACACTCAGTGACCTCGGCGCAGCCACCTGGACACACAGCCATCCCAAGCAGCACGCAGTTTGGCCGGTCATTTGCTAGCCAGACAAAACTGTCTTCGCTGACGTTTTGCGGATGAGGAGAGAGGTGCTCGGAGAAGCCGACTTGCTCATTTCTCAAGGCGAATTTTTGGCAGGAGTTGACACGGGGTCTTTCGGTGTTTAAGTAACGCATTTCTCCATGACACCTCACTGCCCTGTGAGCTGCTCAGTAGCCTCCACACCTGCAAAGCAGGGCAGGGCCCACCGCCATCAGAGCCGTTTCTCACTTAACCAGACAGTTCGGTTAGCCAGAAAAAGGCCATGGCTAGGCGGGAGTCAGTGCTGAGGTGTCGGCAGTGTCTCCCTGGGACGCTCCATGCGAGCCCCACGGCACTGCCCTGGGCGGACCTCGTGGCTCCCAGCCCAGGACCTGGATTTTGGTGGCCTCAGGCCACCCCTCCCGGAGTCAACGGACCCCGCAGCCCAGCCCCGGGGCTCAGATAAACCGCTTGAGAGATGGGCCACTGTAGGCAGCTTAAAACTGTGGGGCCCCCAAGCCAGCCCTTCCCACGTCACCCACCGCAGCCTCCTGGACTCTGTCCTCTGAAGGTCACTTCGCACACCGGGCTGCCCAGCCATAACCCCGCCGCCCCGCGGCCTGTTTCAGGGCATCAGCACCTCCATGCCCCTGGAGCTCTCCCGGGTCCCAGTGACAACTCGAGCATGCACCTCGCAGGCGGAGGGACGGGACTCTCTCTGTTTGTTCCGAATTCTCATCTTTAAATGTGTTGTAACGTGCAGCTGAACAGTTCCGTAAAGATAATTACATATGGCAAGACAGGAAAACTTTCTGAAAAAAAAAAAATTCCCTTGAATATGTTCCTGAATTCACGTCCAACTGTTGCTGCTTCGAGCACTTCAGGCAGAACGAGTGGATGGCACTGAACAGCTTAGCTGCAATTATTACAGAATGTCTGAGGTATAATTTCCCCTGCGGTTTCGTTAGGCGTACAAAATTCATAATTCTGATTTGTGGCAGGTACTTATTACCCATCACAGGTGGGGATATGCAAATATTATTCTAGTAAGGGGGGAACAGCCTTTATTTCGGTATTCAGCTATTAACGAGATTTGTGGGTCTGGTACTCTGGGCCATTTAATTAATTAGATGGTACAGATAAAATATAAATTGTTTTGTAGGTTACACAATCCTTGTCCTAGTAGGTATAAATGAACTTCATGTGGATTGATTTGTTGTTACTTATGTCGCTCCCAGTAAATGTAAATCCTGCTCTTTATTTTACCGTATTAATTCCACTCATCCTCATTCTCCGAGTTCCGTTAGAGCAGGTGGCCTGTGTCCAGCTGTTTTGTTCGGTGACTTGGCCGTGCTGCCCCCGTGCCCGCATCAGGAAGCACGCCCTGTCTGTGGAAGGGCGGGGCCGGTAGCTCTTCCAGAAATTTTCCATGTTCTTGAATAAGAAGTTTCTGTTAACAATAACATAATGTAGGCGAAATAACATCTAAAACAACAAATCCTGGGAAACTGCACATTTCGTAAGAGTTTCATTGGGGTCAGTGAAGAAGGAATGAACCTGCACCACTACCTGCGACAGGGAGACAGGTTGCAGCTGTACCTCGAGGAGGCAGGAAGCTTCCAGTCACACGGCCAGCGGCAAAGAAGTTCACCATTTATTCTGCTTTCACGTGCTTGTCCTCGGCCCCCGCAGGGCTGTGACTCTGACGAGAAGGCCCAGGGAGAGGCGCCGTGGCCGTGAGTGATGCCCAGAGCGGTGCTCCGGGCCTGGGATCTGCCATCTTCGGTTTATACTTTCCGGGACACCCCCTTGCCCGACTTAATCGCCTTGTCGGTTACCCGCCGTGCGACAGGTGAGAACAGAAGGTACTCCACTGAGGTCATTAAACGGCACAGCGGTACCATCCTCTAGTACAAGGTTTGAAATTTTTACATCAACTTTATTATGAAATAGAAACTGGGAAATAATTATGCACACGAAGGACTAAATATCTTTTCTGAGCTAAAATTGGGCTTAGCTTAAAATTTTACTTTGGGGTGAAATAGTCACTTCTTTCCTCTCACCTTCAGGCCTCATCGCCGCCTGCAAGATGGGCCGGCCCTGTAGCTTCTCTCTCCCCTCGGCCCGTGTTCTGTCTTCTGCTGCCTCCCCAGCTCCCCGCCTCCTCCAACTTCTTAACGAAAAGCAAGGTGATTTCTCAAAGGAGACATGCTTTTAGCACCTCAGCTAAATAAGAGAGGGATACATAAGAAAATGCAGGAACTGGAGCACCATTTCCTAAGGGGATTTAATAGCCACATTTACAGTAATTGCACAAACAGAAGCCCACACGTCCCGTCGACAGCCTTGAACGCACAGCCGACACGTCCCCACGCGGGGCTGAGAGCGCTGCGTTCCTGGTCAGCCCCTGGCAAACACGCTTTGGGGCATCGTCTCACATTCGTGGCCAGAAAAAGCCACCACGAGATAAGAAAGGGAGGAAGAGATGGAGGATGCGTTGCAGTCTATGCTCCGGCAGCACAAGGAAGTGAAGGGCGACAGTCGTTCAACTCGATACGTGCCATAGACACCAAGACAGAATTGAACAATTTGAAAACTATCATTAGCATAAAAATATGCTGAATTAACAACAAAGGAATTATATACTGAAAAGATCGGTCAGGATCGTCAAGTGTTTTATATAGGTAATAAAGAGAGGTCCTACTGATGGTATATTTTCTGTATTTTTTGTGAAGTAAAACCCTTCTAAAATTGCAAACTTTGATCATTAAATAGGCTATAAATGACAGAACCTAGGTTATAATTGTGAAAACAATTTGGGGTCTATTATCCTAATCCGATAACTATGTCATACATATAAATAGAAAAATAGAGAAGATGAAGACGGGACAAATGCATGCACAAGAGTAAACATTAAGTTGGGTCCTTGCTTTTTTATATTATACCCATGACACATGCATGTTACCTCCTGAAAATTTTGCGATTTCCTTAATACTTGAAAAAGGAATTAATAAACAGTCATCTCTGTTTCTTAGATGAACTTCCTTTCTCTTCCTTTTCTCTTCCTTTTCTAGCTGGACATACAGATGTCTACCTGCTTGTTTAATATTGAATTTACAGTAAAGTCCATCCCTCACTTATTTGTATAGGCCCTTAAAAATTACACACCTCTTGTTTTTTCACCCTTCTCGGTACAAGCAGCTTCGAAACCCCATCTTTGTGTGAATTCCAGGAAGATGCGTTCGTGGTTCCCATGACCACCGTCGTTACTCTCTTCCACCAGCTCCTCCTCCTCCTCAGTCTGGTCATTCACGCCTGTGGACACGTGTGCCCACACACGTGCACGCACCAGTGACTGACAAGCCTCTATCACCAGCTCAGTCCTCCCAGAACCCCAGCCACCTCTACGTCTCTCGAACCCCAACAGGCAACTCAGACTGCAGAGGCTCAGTGCGGTACCTCTGGTCTCCCCACACCAGCTTCCCCTGCACTTTTTCCTGCCCTGCAAACACCCACTCTGGCCTTCCAGGGCTTCCAGCCACAGTGGCAGCCCTGCCCCTCACAGCTCTCTTGTCCTCCTGGCCCACATCCGACCCCTGGTAATTCTGGGCAGTGCGGACTTGGAAGCGTAGTTAGACTGGGGTCGTTTTCCAGGCCAGCAGGCACTCTCCCTCCCCGGCCCAGCCTCCCAGGAGGGGCCCCTTCTGCCCTGGCCTCACCTGCAGCCTCTCACCCACACAGCAGCACCTGCTGCCCTTTTGCCCAGGGAGGAGCCACCCCCCCCACCCGCCCGCGAGGCTCTGCAGGAAGACGGCTGCCACCCCTGCTGTCTGCGCTCACGGCCGACACTCTGTGCTCTGCCCAGGCCGGCCTGTCCCCGGCAGCGTCTCACTGGCATTTCTTAGAGCCTCTCTCTGATTTATTTTTCTCTATTATACTCGTTGCCATTGACGTACAGTATTTTGCTTTGTTTATTTGTTTATCGTGTTTGCTTCTCTTCCTCTCTCCACCAGAGCGCAAGCTCCGTTGTAACTGCTCTGTAGCCGGCGCTCCATGCACGCGGGCCGCAGGAAGGACTGGAGTTAAGTACCATGCACCGCGTTTACATTTCGGTGCCAGCGAGAGCTCCCGGCCTTTCCCAGGTTCACTGTGTCCCAACGAGCGGCGGTCCCACGGTGATCTTTATTACGTAGTCAGGCTGTTTCAGCACGGCCACGGGGAGCCCCTTTCAGTTTTGCTCCTTTGTCTTCTGTGTCACCGCCTCTGTTACCCTGGAAAACATTCTCCATAAATGGCAAAAGAGAAAAAAAACAATACCCACGCCCATCACGGTAATTTCCCCCGGAACCGAGGCATGGAGGCAGCCGCCTGCTCCACGGTCCTGCTCTTGCGCAGTGGAAAGCAGGGTGAGCGCAGACTCTGCATCCTCTGAGTTCCAGAGTGGGAAATGGACACAATCTAGAACCACCGCGACTTCTACCACTGGGACATGTGAGTGACTAAACTTTTTAAAAAGTCATTGTAAGGTCAGGTGTCACTCTGGTGTTTCTGATTTCGCTGATTAGAGGGCTCACCCCACTTCCCTTCCTATGTGATTTATGTCATTGTCCTGTAAGGCTTTCTCTCTCTGCCTTGGACCATTTTTGTGTCTGTAGAATCTAGCCCAGCGGCAAACAGTAAATGCTTAGTAAATGCCTGGTAAGTCAGTTAATTTTCGAACGGATTGGTAAGTTAAGAGGAGGAGTTTCAAGGACCAGTGTGACGCTGGCCAGGCACACACCCACGTGCTCTGTCTCCCACATTAGTGTGTGTCTCGGGCGCGTTTGAGAGACCTAATCAGAAAGCATGTTCAAAGGACCGGGGGCACCCCGGGGGAGCGGAGGTCTCACCTACGGCACTGCAGCGGCACGGCCGCCCGACGGCCACCGCTCACGGAACAGACTCTGTGCAGTGCGCGTTATCCACTTGTATGAAAATTTCACTCGCTGCCGAGTCTTTCTCCGAGGAACTCAGAGTGCTTTCCAGAGATTAGGAATGGGGACACGTCACCTGTGGAGTAAATAGTAATGCTTTGAAATAACACAGCACTCGTCATCGGTGGGGCCCAAGGCACTTCCAACAATTCATCTCATTTATCCTCACCGTGTTCCTGCGAGGAAATCAGATGCTGCTCCTGCCTCTCAGGTAAGCACCGTCACAAAGTGGCCTTGAGGTGTGTCAGAGGCAATGCACAACAAAGAGGGAAAGAAGGGGCATGTGGTGAAGACTGTCTCTCTCCGACCAACCACTGCCATCAGGACGGACTCTTCTGCATCTGGAGTTCAGTGGCGTCACCCTTGCGAAGCCTGTGAAATAGTCTCACGGCCGACTCAGTCATTCATGGGCCAGGCATCGGGTGTGGAGCGAGCCGCCCCCGCCCCAGCCGGGGCCCGCGCTGGAGGCTCGGAGGCCACGGGTTCTCGGTACAATGTCGGGGGCAGTAGGACGCCAACTCGCGGCTAACTCGCACTTCCATCTGGGGCGAAGGCCCTTTTTTCTGCCCCGTTGTCCTTCGTGATCAAAGCTGAGGCACGTCCCCTGCATCGTTGCTTCTGAGTATTTGCAAAGGTCGCATCCTGATGTTCACGGAATGAAAAATCCAAACAGTCCTTACAACGGGCACGCACGATGGAAAGCACTTTGGTTTTACGTTTCCTTCGCAGGGACTCCTTTCCAGGATGCTGACAGGTGCTCTCACTTGCACAGGTAAGAGGCTGAGGGCAGCGCTGCAGCCCCCCGGCCGGCGGCGACAGGCCTGGGATGGCGGCGCCCAGGGAGCCCGTCACAGCCCTTGGGGGGAGGCATTTTGTTTCCATCGCTGCGGCTCCTGAGAGCCCCCCTGACTCTTCTAACCACCCCCGGGATCGCGATCGAGTGAAACAGGACACATTGACTCATTGCCCCGCTCAGTGTTTACCCTGCACCCATATACCACCCGGGCCTGTTTCTGTCTTCCGACTCACTACCCCAGGAGAGGGGTAGAGTCGTTGTGTGAGGGACGCGGGGTTCACTGACGAGGCAGAGAGACCAAGCTGCTTTAAAATGTCTTCTCCAGAGAATTTCAGGTGGGGCGTGTGTGCGTGTGTGCGTGTGTGCGTATGTGTGCATGTGTGCATGTGTCCATAAACTCCCTCGGGAGCCCTTAGGTGCGCTGGCCAGGGTTCTCCAGAGACACAGAGCTCAGAAGATGTGGGCGGATGGGCGGATAGAGGTCGCTGTCTGTGTCTCTGTCTGTATCTGTACCTACCCCTGGAGAGAGAAATGTGTGCTAAGGAATTGGCTTACGTGACTGTGGGGCCTGGATGGCCCCAGCCCCACAGGCCCCCCGGCAGCTGGCAGCTCCCACAGGGCTCAGAGCCGCAGCCTTGGCCGGTACGGGCCGTGCTGTCAGCACCGCGGTCCAGGCCACAGCACCGTGCTGGCTGCTGCTGCCACTCGGTGGCTGCCCCCAGCAGTGGGGCTTTGCCTTCGCAGGATGTAAAGCCGTTCGGGGGCTGGCCGTGCTCCAGCCTGTGCTTCGCTGAGGAATCCGCTGCCGACGGGAGCCTCAGGGGAATGAGGTGCAGGCTGGAGAGACAGACCCTTTTTCCTGTGGAAAGCCCAGCATGTTCCTCGTAGGTGATGTTGAAGAAAAGCTCTTGCTTGATTTGTTGTTTTTAGTATAAAATTTTTATATTCCGAATTAGCCAGCTGGGCTCAGTTTAGATGATCCCAACCCTGTTGGAGCAACCGAAGCACCTTCGGCCGGAGCTAGTCGAACACAGGCCGTCTCCCCTCCATTGGGCCTGGCTGGGGTGTTGACCTTGGCCACGCCAACATCGTAGGGCTGCTGCCTAGCCGCTTTGGTCTGGCGCTCGTTGGCCTGGACCTCCCCAGTGCACACAGGTGTGTCACTGTTTTCTGGCTTCTCCGTGGCTGACTTGGTGGTCAAGGGAGCGTGATGACGGCGTAGTGATCAAGCCTGTTTCTCCTGGGGGCTCTGCCGAGACCCTGAGGCTACCTTCAGAGCCGCGGGGTCTTGGGCCTCCGGTAGGTGGGTGACGTCCAGATCTCTCTCTCTCTCCCTCCGTTTTGTTTTGTTTTTTTTTGTGACTGTGGGCGCCTTTTAGCAGGGCCTTCATTGCCTTCAGGAGCTTCCGTCTTCGCTTTGGCCGCCATGTTCGTGAACGGTCTTTGTTGACATTTTATCTGTGTTCCCTTGTCTTCCTCAAAACTACTGCTGTGCACTAGAATGATGGGTTTCCTCCCTCAAGTGGGCCAGGTACTACCTACAGGGAGAGCCTGAAAGCGTAGGGAAGGCTACCTGTAGATGAGTACCTGCATCACCAGTAAAGTTCCAGAACGTACCCACATGTGCCCCTGTGTTTAGACAGTTATTATTACACAAACATTCCTGGAAGAAGTCCTCAGACTATTAAATGACACTGATTTCACCTACTGTTCTCTGTGAGAGTGGAGACTGAGGAAAATGAGTTTGAATAGTAGGGGACGGAAGTGGGGACAAAGGGACAGCAGGAGGAGAGAAGTCACAGGACGGGGAGAGAGAGCTGAAATCAGATTCCCTAACTTCAGCTGGAATCACATGGACAAAGGAAGCTGCCGACTTCGGTGACTGCCATTTAGGACATTTCTGGACGAACTCAGTGAGCCCTGTTGCCCTCCCATGCCCTTCATGCTATTGCTGTCACTCAAACGTCTGTCTCCAAGACTCTGTCGTAAGACGGCTGGTGGAGTGTTTAATTCCACGTCCTCGTCTTAGGCAGTCCGGTTTCCCTTTGGCTTTAAAACCTATTTTAATTGGATACTGTGTAGTTATTGTGCCTACTTCATGTTACCAACCAGCCTCTAAGGATCTTCTTTTTTAGTGACGCTTTCGCCTTTTTGCTGAGAATAGCTGTGCTCATAGCTTCACTGATGATGCCAATCTACGGCACAAATTGCACGTGCTGTTGGTGGCAGTGGCGATTCTAGCTCTACCCATGTTATTGCCAAAGAAAGCCGTTCCTGCAAAGTGCAATTGTAGTAAAATACTTAGTGACTCCATACCAGGTTGTCTCCAATTTGACCACCGTCCCCAGGAGCCCGCCGATGCGATGCCAGCCATCCTTACCCCAGCTCCACAAGCAGGAAGCGCTCTAAAAAAATAGTGATCAGAATCAGTCCAAGTTCCCCCTGTTCTAGGCAAAACTTACAGGAAAGGAGAAAAAAAAAAGACTCTCTGAAACTTGAAAGCCTCAGTGGAGTTTTGAATTTTCAAGCAGAACGGACAAGAGAAACTCTCTGAAGAGAGGGTCTCCCGAGACGACGCGGCACGGGGGCGCGGCGTCGGGTCGGGAGCAGAGCCAGCCGTGCACCTGAACGGGAGCTCTCTAGAGGTCACAGGCAGGAGGCTGACCACGGGCCGCGCGCGCTGCGTGGACCGTCGCGCCTGCTCCACGCCCCCCGTCCCTCAGGCGCCCCTCCCTCTTCCCTCACGCCCAAGACTCTGCGTTCCCGCCTTACACACCCAGAGTCTCTGGGAGACCGAAGCCCTGCAGGACGGGGTCTCGTCGTACTAATTAATATCTTAATGAGAAATTAATTTAGCATATGACCACCATCTCCTCTTACCCACAAATTACATCATGGGATGCGCTGACGACCGGAGCAGCTCATCGCACGAAGGCAGCGTGTTCATAAAACCCGCCCTGCCTTCTGCCCTGGCGGTGCCCGCAGCCCGCGGCCCCCACCTCTGCGCCTCGGCTCGTGTGCGCCCCTTTACCTGGAACCACTTGGCCCCGGGCCACCTTGCAAAGTCCAGCTCCGGACCCCGTCTGCCAGGAGGCCCTCGCCTGTCCCTGCCCTGGCCTCCCGCCGCAGCTGACCCGGACTTCCTCGAACGCATGGCTTTTTCGCTTGTCTCAAAATTAATTATGCCCATGTCTCGTAGCCCTCTAATAAACCCAAGGGTGTAATTTGAAAATTTTTCAGTGCCCAGCAAAGTACCAAGCACACGGTCGGGGTTTACTAAATACCTGCTGAATACAGGAGTTAAAATGAATGGGAATTTAATTACACATGTTGATAAAGTATTACAAGGAGAATTAACTGATTCTTTGTGTCATCATTTCTTCTTGATCAAATAGAAAAATGTGTATTTCAGTCTCTAACAAATTATTTCCAGAACCTAGACACAAAACTTTACTGATTATAGTTTAAAATAAAACTAATCTTAATATACTGTCAATATACATGGCAGTGAAGTTACATTCAAATCGTATGATTTTTGTAGTATCTGGGTTTTCATTGTTTAAGAACTGCGTTATGTTAAATGCAGTCTAGGAAAAAGTGTGAATTAACTTGATAAAAATGACAACTTAGCATATAAATGATAAAGTAAAAAAGAAAAATAAAAGTTCAAATAGAAACGATTACATTTGTCTGTGAACCAGTCGGTCATGCACACAGCTGCGAACCAGGCTGCCCCGGGGGGTGGGAGCCCAGCGTCGGGCATCTGCAGGGGCTCAGAGCACGCGCTAGGACATTGGCGCCCTCACGATCTCAGATACGACATTCAGAAGAACTAGAGCCAATACCCCCAATCTTGGCTGAAACCAGCTTCTCGTTGCCCGGCATCAGGGGGCTGCCGAAGCACCGCTGCACACCAACCCCCAGCCCTGTGTGCTGCTCCCCATCCCATGTTGGAGAGGCTGGGACACGGGGGCCTCCGGCTGCGGGGCTCCCCTGCTGCAGGCCAGCTCTCAGGGCCTGGTCTCTGGCTCTCGGAAGGTTTTCTGCCTGTGAGAGGGACACTGCCTCCCTCACAGAGGGTTTTCCTTCATGGCCTTGGCGTCCAGGCCTTTCTTCACTGAACAGCACCCTAAGCACAGCCTCGGCAGCCGTGGGCGGGCCTAGGTCTGCCCAGCCCAGGTCTAAGTCGCGCTACCTGGCAGAGAAGAAGGCGGCAGTGGCCACCCCGGCCCCTGGGGAGGAGCCCTGACCGCGCCGGCGAGGCCAGGTCGGGGAGATGACGCAAGCGCATCTCCCACTGCGCTGAAGTATTTAAGAGGGCCCTGCTGCAGTCCGCAAATAAATTATTCACTCTTCTAACGGCCGAAAGTCGCCCGGACAAGCTTAAGTAGCAATAAATTTCGTAAGTTATTACAGGTCACAAAGTGCCCCGACTGACTGCGGCCGGCGGCAGCCCCGGGAAAGGCCTGTCCACTCGGCCCCCCTCTGTCCAGGCCGGGCAGGGTGGCTCCCTTAAGATACAGTTACTAGAACTCGCTCTGCCTCGTCTGCTCCCCAGGACACACAAAGAGCAAACTGCTTCGCGTGTCTGCAGACAGACTGACAGTGGGCGCCCTGCCCACAGAGGATAAAAACGATGGTGCTCTGCTTCTTACTGACACGAGCAGCATTGGGTCTCATTTCCAGAATAAAACTGTGGTTCCTGGTGTGACCTAGATGCACGCAAAATACAGTCTTCGCGCCACACAGACCTTCGTAGGGTAAAACAGTCTTCGCGGTGAAGAAGGCGGCGTTAAAGACCCGTGGCTTCCCAAGACACCGCTCACCTGTGCGCCTTTGCTGCTTAGACAGCCTCATGTCACACTTCCTCCTTGGCGCATGGGCTCACTTTGTGTCCATAACCTTTGCCTGTACACCTGGGAGAGAGAAAACGGAGGCAAAACCACTTGGGCCTCTACACGTGACACCCACGGATTTCATTTTAGGAAGCGCTTCAGTTTCTTTTAGCAGAAGCAAATTAGCTGACTCTCAAGTACCCTCCCAGCCAGAGCACCATGCAAAACAGCGTGAGACGGTTCCACTGCCTGGTCATCAAGACCAGTGTGCTCCCTGCACCCCAGTCTCCCGAGAGCCAGAGCTGTTATTAAAGAGTAACACATGAAGTTCAAGGCCACATAGGGCTTGCCAGAGAGTGTGATGAACATGTCCCAGAGCCTGAGAAGCGGGTTCTTTACCCTACATAAAAAAGATGCCATCACCGAAATGACCCTTAGAAAACCGGTGGCCTTCCAAAGGCTCTCTCCGTAAAGGAGGGGTGTCTCCAGCTGCTGGGAAACAGTGGCCAAGGAGGAGGGCACGACTGTCCCCTTCATGCAGCTGTCCCTCTCGCACCTGCCTTGATGACCTCCAAACTGACCAGCTCCCTTCCGCTGTGCTAGCTGGGAATTTGCACTTCCCATCGGACGCCACCGCATTTTGCTCAGACCGTGTGGGTGCCTGCAGTGGGCAGCCGTGCAGCCAAGTACAAGACACAGACAGAAGGAAACCAAACCTGGAGTCTCTTTCTCAGCCACTCATCCGAGGGGGTGTCGTCAACCTCGTAGTTGCAGTCAAAGGTTCCATCTTAAACGAAGGGGATGGGAACATGAAAATGAAAAGGGGACTGGGAGAGACACGTTTTTATTCATTTTTCTTGGCTTTCTACACACGGCACACACACACAGACACACAAAGTCTTCTTAAAAAGTGTGTTTTTTGCCTGCTCAATAAGAGCCGGCCCCGAGCTCTGCAGATCCACCACATCCCAGCCCCCCGGCCCCCCTGTGCCCGCTCAGGACCGGAAGGGAGGAGTCGGCACTAACAAACACAACACGCGCGAGTCTCCAGACCCTGTGCTGAGCAAAAGGAGCCAGACGCGAACAGGAGCCCGCGGCACGATGCTCCTCACAAGCAAGGAGCCCGCGAAAGACGTGTGGACGTGTCCCCTGCCCTGGCTGCGGAGACAGCCAGCTTCCGCGCCCTCTCTTCTTTGTTCTAGAATAATGGAAAATGACAGTGTTCTCCAATTCAGAATTTTCCTATTTAAAAGACATGTCCCACCCTCCCCGAGCCCAAGCCGTTTGGGTTTGTGAAGTGTCGCCATACAGAAGAGTTAAGGTGAATCCTTGAGCACAACAGCATGCGTGCGAGGCCGCTTTAACAGAAAGGGAGCCGAGCGTCAGGCGCCCTGTCGGACTCACGGACAGCGCTCGGGAAGCTCTGGCCGGGCTCAGTGGAACGGTTTGCCTTAGAATCACGTTTGGATTAATCACAAAACTGAAATTAATCATATTCCCCGGAAAGCAGGTAATACTTGGCCCAGAGTCCAACCCTCTGCCTTTGGAAATAATTGAAGAGGGACTTGGCAGCAGGAGAAAAATTGGGCAAAAGAATATGGGGATGGTCAACATTTGCTATACGACACTTAGGGGGTATTATAGGACCTTTAAGTTATGCTCTCTTAACACTCAAAACATCATCTGGGGCGTCTCGTCCAGCTTCCTTATCACATGTGATAAAATGAAGAAACGTTAAATATTTTGCTTTTGCTTTCTCTAATGAGTAGGAAAATCTAGAATAGAAATCAGGTTTTCTGATGATTAGTTCAATGACTTTTCTGTTTTGCTCTGTTGCCTTTTAAATATATTCTTAAAAGAAGGTGACAGCCCTGGCTGGTGTGGCTCAGTGGATTGGGCTGGGCATTGTCCTGCAAACTAAAAAGTTGTAGGTTCAATTCCCAGTCAGGGCACATGCCTGGGTTGCAGGCCAGTTCCTGGTTGGGGGCATGTGAGAGGCAACCAATTGATGTTTCTCTCACACATCGATGTTTCTCTCCTTCTCTTTCTCCCTCCCTTCCCCTCTCTTTAAAAATAAATAAAATCTTTAAAAGATAAAGAAATAAAGTGTTAATAGTTAATAATATTGGAATAACTATGTATGGTGCCAGGTAGGTGGGTGGGTACTTGAAATACCAGGAGGACCATTTTGTAAATTACACAGTTGTCTAACCACTGTCCTTGCTGTACAGCATTGGATGTCAAAAAAAAAAAAAAAAAGAAAAGAAAGTGATAAAGGTAACTATCTAATGTAGAAAAAGGGCACAAATAGATATTTTCAAAGTCACATATTTGGTGACGGTAACACAGATTTCAGGATAAAAGTCTTTCATGAGCTACAGAGAAATTATTTTTAAATATAAAAAGTTGAGAAACCGCTAAAGAAATATCTCCACTGAAGCTAATATTTAAAAACAGTGTGAATCTGCCTCATATGGTAGAAAACCACCTTTTCTGTCACAACATGAAACATAGAAATACAACTTCAAGCATCAAAAATTAATACGTTATACCTGAGCCGCAATCCCCTAAAAGCAGGTAATGTGAATTATTTAAGGGTAATTTCGATCTGAGAAACACTCGCGGCATCGTTTGCCTTTGGGAGTGCAGAAAGCTTATCTTGTAATTCACTTCATAGGCCCACAGGTTTGTTTCTGTCTTACAGCATAATACCCTTTTTGTCAGTCTGCTTTTACAACTGTGCCATTTAGGAATGTATCATCAGACCTAATGGCTGCAGGGGTCTGCTTCTGAGTGCTCGGAAATTATTGCGTGTTCAATCAGCACATGGTACAAAGTAAGCACAAAATAAAAGGGGGCGCAACTCGTCCTCGAATGGGACAAATTTGAAGCATGTAATATTGAAGAGACCACATATGAATCCAAGTGATTTCCTGTTATTTTAAACCAATAACCAGATAAATTTTATGTCCCTTTTAAAAAAAAAAGAATACCATAAGCACTGTCTAGAGGGGTCGTCGATGAGTGCACCTTTGCTTTGTCTTCTTCTGAAAAGATAAACAAAGTTAAGATGGACTGAAAAAGACTTTTATGAAATGCAGTGGCAAAGGATGACCATGAATCCTTCTCAACGCTAGTACCTACCTCAGGGAAACATTCATTTTTAGGTAAGAGCGCAGCGAGGGGGAAACAGGAGGAGGAGGAGGAGAGAGTAGTAATGTGATTGGAAGGGTTTGAGGGCAGACAGCCAAGTCCATGTTTACAAGAAGATCAGAAGACTCAAGGCAGCGGGGCACCAGGTATTAGGAACGAGAGTCTGAGTTCTCAGGAGAAGTGCGCGGTATGCGATGTTTAGCTTTTTGGAGAACAGCTTTCGCACTTTGGCCTGCTTGAAATATTGTAAAACCTGTTTCCTTTTCAAATATTAACCAAGCACTGAATTTTAGTGGCTGTTTCTAAATAGTAAAATTTTCGCTTCACTTTCCTTTTTCCATCAAAGCTCAATGAAAATTTGAGGCACAGACTTGAAGTATTTATTGAAAGAATTTTGTCAGTTCTGTTTCCTTCCCAAATAGGTTCCTAGGTTCACAAAGCCCGTGAACATGGCACGGCGGCACCCTGGCACCACCCACCAGGCTTTGCCAAAGCAAACGGGGAGTCGGCCCCAAGAGAGTCAGCCGCAGTGCCTTCGGAGTCTGCCTTGATTTCCGAAAGGGCCGCCAGCCGTGCAGATTCGGACAGTCCGCGCACGAGGCCCAGGAGCAGCTGGGGCGGAGGCAGCGCCGGGGAGGGACACCGGGCGCGGCACCTGCTGGAGATGTTCCCTGGCTAGACTGTGCTCTTCAGCTAGGTGGGAGCCCTGGGCGTTTAGTTTGCTCTCTGAATAACCTCTTTTTCTAGCTACTGTTGCAATACATCAGAACTACTGGTAAGGTTCATAAAAATGATGTTCTCTCTTTTTTTTTTTTTTTTTTTGCATGAAGCTGTGTCAATGAGCAAGAGCCCTGTTTAGACAGTGCTTTTTGCTCATCACTTTTCTGGGGGTGATCAGTGAAGCCGAAAGTGTCATCGTTCAGGTCCTTCGGGGAACTCCGGCATGACCTGTATGTGGAAACTGCCAACTCCAAAAGCCAAGTCCCTCCCCGAGGACAACATCCACATCACACGTCTCATTTGGCACAACTGGGTTTTATGTTCTTCGTGTGAGCAAAACAAAGACAGAGGCCAAAGAGAACAGCAGCCCCACTGTCTGCCTCGGTGGCACTCAGGTGACGCCGCAGCCACACCTGGGGTCAGTGTCACCCACAGCGAGGCTCCTCCCCGCCCCCCTCTGTGTGGGCAAGCCCAGCCGTGGGAGAAGCGCCTCACTGAACTGGACAGGATTTTCCATGGGAAATTTAAAGCATCCTGGGAGAGAGACAGTTTCAGAGAAGCAAGGCAATGTCTTAAAGGGTAGATTTAATCACAAAGTTAGAAGCCGGAGGCTCGCACCAGTGGTACCCAGTGGCTTTCGAAAAATGGTTCAGGACCAAGGCCAAGACCAGCCCTCTGAGTCGAGGGTCCCTGTGAGTGACAGGGAGCTACACAAGTGTAGTGGCCTAAAGCCGTCGTGACAGATTGGACGTCGCATCCTAACACCAGTTCTGTGGCCCGGGTTTCAGATGAGCCACAAGGACTTCAACACTGTCTGTGCATAGGAAAGGCCAGGATAGGAAGTCAGGTGGCCCTGAGCCTGGTAGTTAATCCGGGAAGAGAGGTTTCTGCAGCCGTTTAAGTGGGATTGTAAAAGCCGCTATGTGAGAGAATGCTCATGGAAGACTTACCAGACATCACCAGGCGCTGCCTGTCGTGGATGTGTCTGTGATTATATTCCTGAGCGTATTCCTGAGATATTACTGAGGGTAACTTGGTGTAGGATTGAACATGAAAGACTTTTCAAGGGGGGTCTTCCGACGTATTCTGACAAAGTGGACAATAATAAGTTTAAATATATAGGAATTGTGGTAAATAAACCCCCATGTGTCACGATTGAGAGCAAATCACTGTTAACTTAAAACTCTGCTTGAAAAACAGTGAAGAACAAGCAGCAGAAAGTACTTTGTATTTAAAGGTGGTTATTGAATTACACTTACAACAATTCAAAGGGTAGCGTTTTACCTGAAAATAATTGTAGTTATATTCCCATACGATCCTTTAAAACCAAGCATCGGAAACTGTGAGAATATTCTCAGGAACTGTCCGATTGCTCTGAGGACGACTGTACCCCATAGAAATGAAAGGACAAAATAATCAAAGCAAAACAGATTTCGTTACAACGCAGATTACTGGTCTGAAAGGTGGTTCTTCCAAAAGCTGAAACGGAAACCCAGAGGTGCCTGTGCAAGGGTGAACGGGGGCACTCCGAGGTGGCAGCGGCCTCCCCGCCGCTCCTCACAACGTCAGGAGAAGCGCTGACTGCCAAGGGCCTTGCGTCCCATGGTCACCAACGTCGGCCAGCGTTCATGGGCAGAACTCTGTTTCTGGCTTGGGGGAGCCTGTGCAACTCTTTGGTTTCCGTCCTCAGCACCTGTCTCCCTCCCAGTGAGCTCCAGCGGCCCCCCTCTGTTGCTTTCTTTGAATGTTACAGACGCGCATTGCACAGCGGGGTCCAAACCCATGGATTCTAGTTCAACATTAGCCGCCAGTACCGTGTGACTTTGAGAAGGTCGTATCAGCTCATGGAACTTTCGTCTCTTTTTTCCATAATCAAGGGGCAGTGGAATAGAAAATCTCTGAGCTCGACCAAATCCATGATTTTTGTGTCACTCGCTGACTACTTGGTTATATGCCACGTTGAATTATTCAGTAGTCTTCTCGGCTAGTTTCTAAGTGCCCTAGACATGTTTCCTGTTGCCTAGCACAGCCTGGGTGATAACTCGATGTTTTAAAAAATGCTTTTTGGTGGACTGAATATTCACTATAAAATACTGGAGGCCGAGAAAAGGCTTATGCACTTTCTTGAATATTCTCTCCTCTAGACGTGCCCTCTGTCAGCAGTGTGAAACCGGATGGTTGGAGAGCTGGTTTGAAGAGAAAGACTTTTCATTATCAGTTTAAAATGCAGTATTCCAGTCGTTACATGACATTATCTATAACCTAGAGGACTTGTCCTTGTGTGGATTTTTATGCATCTGAAAGTAAAATGAGTCAGCGTGTGACCTACCTGCAGAAAGAGCTGAGAGCCCTTCTGAGGTAGCGCAGGGGCGGTGGGGCACGCCTAGCCCCAGTCATGGACACATAACCCTTTCCATCTTCTCTCGTCACTGCCACTGAGGTCTGTGGATACCAGGAGAGGATGGGTCCTCCCAGGCAGCCTCTTTCTTGGCCTTGTCGGAGCGATGCTGGGGATTTTGTTTCTCCCTCAGCTTCTTCGCGGAGAGTGAGCTGTGACACTGAGAGGGTGATACCACCCCAGAGGCACCAGCGAGCGTGCCCGTGAGCTCCCAGCGCGGCAGCCAGGGCTAGGAGGAAAACACGGTAGGCGCCCTGACAAGTTTTGTAGGGCCATTGGAAACATAGGGTGTTTTTAAAGGTTTCCCTGGATGCAGCAGGGGTTCTGTGGATCCATTAAGGAAAGAAAAACGGTGAAGGCAACATGGGTGTGAGAGGGACGCTTTCATCCCGTGGGCCTGTTCCCTCCATCCCACCTGCCTCAGCCAGGTCACGCTTGGGTGTGAGGAAACTATGTCACATTTATTTTTGGAGTTCAGTAAATGCGGTACTTACGTCTCTGGGAGAAAAATTTGCAATAGACAGTACTAACACCAAAGAGCCAAATAGCAGATTTACCTCTTACTATGGATTTTTGGTAAGATGACACACATGAGAGACATGGACTGTAAGTAGAATGGTCAAACTGGAAGGTCTTCTAAAGCCGTGAGAGAGCATGCGTGCTGGAGGACCATGTTTCCCGTATGATGAAGTCACAGGTTCACCCTGAGCATTCTCAGGGGGCAAGGGAGAGCTCTCATCTGGGCGAAGAAGGGTGTACGGTTTTCTTTTCTCTCCTGCGAAGCAAACGCGGCCTTCCTTTTCTGCCTGGAGGGCCTGGAGACCCGGGCTCTCTCCAGTCCTGGAGCTCTTGTGCTCTGGTCTTCCGCTTCTCCAACACCTCCCCACAGGGTCCTCCTGCTTCCAAAATGCGCGGTCGTGAGGACACGGGTAGGCGACTCTGAAGCCTTCGTGGTCATTCGTTTCCTCAGGCGTATCCCAGTTCACAAGTTTTCAGCCATAAGCCACGCCCCGGGGGCGGGTCGTGGGAGGAGTGCACCGCTCGGGCTGCGGGGGTGACGGAGTGTTATGACGGAAAGTCGCTAGAACCAAATGGTCCTTCCTGGGTCACGTAAGGGCAGTCCCCTACTAGCAGCCGAGTGACTTTCACCTCTTCTTGTCTTGAAACAAGGACAGTGATGATGGCGTCCACCTTAGAGAACTGCGATGGGGGCTGAGGATCAGCGCGCCACCATGGAACAGCCTGACCTCCGAAGCTGCGCGGGGGTGAGAGGCGGGCGGCGGTAAACGAGAGAGAAGAAGAAGGACAGGATGGCTGTTCTTTCTCAGGGAGCAGTCTCTGGGCCTCGCCCCTCTCTGGGGCACCGGGTTGGGGGTGGGGACGGGCCTCCCCGCCCCCCTGACGCTGGACGCTGGAGAAGCCCGGTGATCCAAAAACGAAGGCATTTGGCAATTAAAATGGGACGCGTTTGCGACCTGTTGGCTGGCTGAAAATTCCGCATGCAGCCTCCAGCGTTTAGCGCCGTTATCACCCACATGACAAGTGATGTCTGAGTGGGTCACAGGCAGCACTCCGCACCGGGAAGAACACCCGGCCGGCGCAGTGAGCTCGCCTCCGAGGGCTTCACGGCCGCGGGCTCCAGCTCCCGGTCCCGCGCCACAGGGCCCGACCTGTTTTGAAGAAGCCTCGCTACCCCAAACCATGGTTCCCCTCCCCGACTCTCCCCAGGGAGCGAAGGAGCGAGCCCTGCGCTGTCCGAAGGGACATGAGGGCAGTGTGCTGCATTCGCAGAGGCACTGGGTTGGAGGGGCTCGGGCCCACTCCCTGGAGACGGGACCCATTTGTGGCTACCAGGCCGGTTTGGATGAACCTCTGTAAACGGAGCTAAGACCCCGCGCCCCTGAGGGCAGCTCCCCCGGGGAAAGAAACAAGGGAAGCCTCCCTCTTTGGCCGGGAGATTTACAAGGTGCTGATGAACAAGCCCCCACAGTGCTCCCTGAAGGCCCAGCCCCGCCACGCGGGCGAGGGCAGCTCACCGGGGAGCCCCGCCACCCGCTCCTTTAACGCCCCGGCCTCCATGTTCCAGCTGACTGATTTTTATTCCCTGCCCTTTCGTTACAAAGCGGCGAAGCCCTTTTTTGGATTGCTATTATTTTGGCATCAGTGCGTTGGACCCGGCTGTTACGTCACTGCTGTTTGAGCTTTTTAGGTTTCTGACCTGCGTTATTTTGGGGACTTCCTAACTGGCGACCCCTCTCAGGTCTCCCCTTTATCTCTGCAAGCCACATAACACTGTCAAATTAGTCATTGGCTAGTCACACCCCAGCGGGCACGTCCTTCCATAACCCCCTTCACCGACCAAACGTGTACCAGACCGTCGGCATCCTGTGTCGTCTGGCATCAGTGACGCGTTCCACTGTCGTCTGCCTCCTGTCCATTCAGGTGAGTTTCTGAAACATGGATTTCATGTTTTTGTTTGTGCTGCTTCCTTCATTCACACCCTTCCCACTGCCCCCCACCCCCGGGCACCTTGGGTTTAAACCCTGCAGCTCCTTCTGATGTTTCTTCCAGAAGCCCACCCTGCCACGAAGCCCTCCAGCTTGAAGTTACTCTCCCCTCCCCAAACCCCAGTGTTTTGCCTGTGCCCCTCTTTGCCACCTATTTTCCGTTTGCCCCCAATTAAGACAGCAGGTGTTCACAGCACCTTTTTTACCACCTGAAGTGCTCTAGGAGGAGGAGCGTGTCTCGCTTAACTCACACCCTTCCCTGAGTCCGACTCAGTTCCTGGCGCAAGGGGACTTCCTGTCCGAGAAGTGAACGAACGTGGCTTTTATCCGCCAGCCGCCAAACTGAGAGCTGCCTGCGAGCAGCAGACGCCTGTCCCCGCTGACTGTCTTTCCGAACAGCTGCCCGACTGCGTGCCGGGGGCAAAATAACACCGACTCTACGTTTATGACTCAAAACTCGAAAACTGCAGCCCTGTCCAGGGGCCTGTGAGTGGGATTACCAAAAATGGTGTGTTCCACAGGCAGAAATTCAGGTCCTGGCCCTTATCACGTCCTCGAAGCAGCAGGAAAGACGTCCACAGGGGAAGACGCCTGCAAACAGCTGCCTCCGTTTGCTTCCGACAGCAAACCCGTGCCCTTCGCTTTGAAGGCCGCGGGAAGTGTCGGGGCATCTCTGTTCTCCCCCTTTCAAGGTCAGTCGGGTGCACACTCTTTTTATAAGCTGCTCACTTTCCTCATACACGTTTCTGCAGGAAATACACTGACCTCCGGCCTGACGGTGGGGGACAGACTCAACGGGAAAGGAGGGCGAGCTTTGGAAGTCGAGTGTTTGATGAAGGCCGCCCAGGACGCGCGCATCACCGCACAAAATCCAGGCTATTGCCGCCGTGCTCCAGGCCGTTCTCCCCAACCTTCTGTCTTTTATTTTGTGCTACTGAATTTTCCTAGGCCGTGGTGTTTATGCGGAGGGGGAAAAATCATTTTTCCCTTTTATTGAAGAATTATGTACAACAAACGGTAGCGATAACCTAATCCACAAGGTTGGACGCGGGCGGCGTTGTTTACTGGCGTGTTTGCAATCCTGGGACGACAGACCTCCCCGAAAACAATCCACTCCCTCGTCAGGTGCTTGTCGCCCATCTGTCCTGAGTCGCCGTGCGGACAGATGCATTGTGGATGAGTTATATGTTAATTTACCTTCACCAGTGATCTGGACAGACATTTGCATGAACACAATGGGATTGGTTCCTTTACTCTTGCGTACACTCTAATCAGAAAGTACCTGCACAGACAGTCGCAGACGGTGGCCAAGAATCATACAAAGGAGTTAGCACAGGGCCCCTTGAAGCACCCAGCCCCGGAACCTTGGGAGGCCTTCCCTCCTCCGATGCCTCTGTCATGCATATGAGCGTCATTATGTAGTTTGGAAAACAGAAGATGAAGGGAGAGAGGGAGACCGGGGCCTCAGAGGCATTAATATTCCACAGACATCAAAGAGATTTCCCTGGAGGGGCCCCCCCGGGCCACGTGGTCATTACAGTGCCTGTCCATTATCCAGTGCGGTCCTCAGTCTTAAGACAATAATGGGGAGAATAGGATTATGTGCAGATGATGGGAAACGCGAAGGCAATTCAGCAAGACAAGAAAACGAATGGAGACAGGCCTCCGTCCTCCTCCCCATCTCCTCCGGGGCGGCTTGGCCCGGGGCAAGAGAGGAGGTAAATGAAGCCAAACGGAAGCTGCACCGGTGAGCAGGGCAGGAGGGTTTCGCAGAACCTTGTGAGTTTAAGCTTCTCGGTAGAGAAATGTGACGGCATCTTTCTTTAAAGTCCAAGTGTAGGTGCCTGAAGGGGTGATCCGTTTGGTTCCAAAGACTCACGGGCTGTGGGAAAGCCATCCAGTGCTCCCAGGGCCCGGAGCTGCCTTCAGGACCCAGCCTTTTCATTCACGCCCCCTGCCACCCCGCTGAGAGACCCAGGTTGTTATTCAAGGGTCTCAGGTGGAAATGATGGGCCCAGCATCTGCCCGCGCCCAGCTCTTGCCGGACAGTGCCGGTGATCAAGCAGACAGTGAACGGGCGCAGGACAGGTTAGTCCGCTCCAGAAGGCGCTTCACCTCCGTCCCCAGAGCCCCCTGCGCCCTCAGCACACAGAGGCAGCCACGCAGGCCCACCCTGAAAACAGGAGAAATGCCCGGATTTCTACCAAGGTCACCTCCGTGTTCCAGCTCCAGGGCTAATGGGACTGAAAGGCTGTCGCTTCCCGAGCGGGGTCGGGGTGCGAGAACGATGGGTCGTATCATTTGTAGACAGGACTCCGACATAAAGAAAGGCTCCCGTTTCTATACATATGAAACAAGATTTATTCAATGAAGGCACCCTCACCTGCAGACAGTGTGGCAGGGCCCCAGGTGCGGCTCCCTGCGTTCATGCCACTGCTGGCTGTTCCAGCCTTGCATTTGAACCCGACTGGAGCTGGAGAAAAATTTCCCCAAATGGAGACGGGCCATGTAATGACGTCCTCTAACTCTTAAGAGTTACCGAGGGGGATTGAAGAGGAGACATTAGAGGGACACGTATGTGGACACATGGCTTCTGGAAGCTTGTGTAGGCACATGGAGGCTTGGCTACCCACTCTGTGAACGGTGGAGGAAGGGACCCACTTGCTGAGGGAACATCATTCCTCCTACAGAGTCGAGGACCAGCTACGCACACCCCCGGAACGGGAAGAGCAGGAGGAAAAATACCTAGGAATTTTTATCCAAAGCTGGGACACGCTCTCTATCTGTGTACGGAAAAGTATACGTGAAGAGAACACATAATCGAGGTCCGGGGCAGCTTTGGGACCTCTGCCTCCCCACCCGCCCGCCCCTTCCGGGCTCTTCAGAGCTCCGGCCCGGCCCTCCGGCTTTAGGAATAGCTCCACACTGCTCTCTGTGGCTAGCTCACGGCTCTGCTGGGGGGCTCAGAGCCCTTGCTGCGGCCCCGTGGGGTCGTCCGTCCGGACTAGACCTCCCGCCTCAGGGCGCTCTCCTCGTTTAAAACAAGGCGGTGGCGTTCTCTGGATCCGGGCTGCCGAGCTCAGCTTACACGCTCCGGTTTTCCCTCCACATTATCTGGACGTCAGGAAGGTCTCATTCGAGCTGCAAGAACCGTTCAAATTTAAGAGATCGCCCCCTCAGCGAATAATTGAGAATCCCACTGTAGATTCACGTCTCCGGGCAAGTGGGGCAGCGAGGAGAGGATATTTCGGGGATGGATGTGGAGATTAATTAACATCCTTCCTTAATCCTCACAACGAGCTCAATCTCAAACAAGGAAGTTAATAAAATCATACACGTGTGGGCAGCACCGCGCACGGCGCACCCCCCGCAAATGTGAGTGAGGCTCGAACCACATCCACGAAACCGAGACAGCAGGTAAAGAAACAGTGTTTGGGGGGAAAACCAGCCTCTGGAAAAGCATGTTTTAAACATGCAATAAAGTAGTCAAAGTATATTTCACTCTTTTAAAAACAAGAATGAGAAAAGAGGGATTTGTTTATTTTAATGTAAAATACCACAATGTGGAGATTTTATCAAAAATCATATTATGCGATGCGGGCTAATAAATTCGACCATGAAAATGTTGACTTGGGCGCTTATTCAGTGATAACGTACCCCCCCTCTGGAAATAAAGATGATTACGAAGGACGGCTAACAGCTGGCACTGGACGTCGTACTGGGTGGAAGCATGACGTCATCCAAGAGCGCACCGTCGGTCCCTCCGTCCGTCATGGGGTCCTACTGGACACCCAGGAAGCCATTCCCATCTGGGCCATGTTTGCAACCGCACCTGAAGCACATGCTCCGCTCGCCAGAAACAGAGAGGAGGGCGGTGGGGAGGCGGAGCGGGTGCAGCAGGGACAAAGACCCTTCCCTGGGCCTTAGCCCTTGAGAGCCGCTGTGCCCTTGAGGGACTCTGCAGTGTGGACACCCCACGGAATCAGGGTGGGCCCTCACCCACGATCTGGTCTCAATGTCCAGAGTGATAACACCGCACACGCCACGGCGGCAGGAAAGGCTTTCTCACCCACACGACGGGGCTGCGTGGAGGGCGCGCGGTGGCTGGCTCTCGAGGAGGCCTGAGGAGCCTGGGCTGGAGAACTGCGGCCTGTGGGAGGGGTGGCCAGGCCCTGGGGCCCGCCATGCGGTGTGACCGTCCCACAGATGCCAAAGGAAGAAGCACCGGGCTTCCTGGCCAGCTTGCCCAGAGGCAGGCAGCAATGAAAAAAGGGGTCTCTGCACCGTCAGCGGCCAAACATGAAAACAGACGGAGTCAGACGGTTCTTTGCAAAGGCCTTGCATTTCTGTCAGCCGTGGTACTCATTTCATTACCTGGGTGAGGGTGAGGCGCTCCCAGATGTCACGGTAGGCACCTCTGTGACCGCAAACTGGTGATCTCCCAATCAGGGCCGTCTCCCAGAGTTCATGACAGTGAGCTCAGTGCACTCCCACACAGAGGGCTGCGGATCCTGGCTTTCGAAGTGTTGAGGCAGAGAGACCAAAAGAAGGTAGACTCCGGTTTCCGGAGTCTACTCAAGGGACGGTTCGCCAGGCGCGTGGCGGGGGTTGGGGGGTGGCGTCTGAGGTGAAACTGTCCTCTGGAGCCTTCTGGCCATGGGCAGAGAGCACATCCGCCAACCAGCCATTGCAGTGTCCGCGCTGGGAGGAGCAGATACAAAGGGGCAGACAGACTCAGTTACTCAGTCCCGAGGGCTGAAGAAATGAGACACTTTCAGAAAACAAGGTTCTCAGTGATGAATGGAAGCTTACCAGACAAGTAAGAAAGCAAACGGGATCTGAGACCAAGAAAAACACTGCGGTCGATCAGCAAATGTACACAGTGCTCTGGCCTTTCCAGGTGAACACGGTGGTTCACTGTCACCGATGCATGAAACACAAGGGACGCAGTGCCTGAGGAGGGGACTGAGGGGGCAGGCCAGGGCGTGGGCACTGAGGCACCGGCCTGTCGTGGGAAGGTGCTTGGGCTTCATCTAAAGAGCTGTAGCTTTGAACTTCTTTGCTCACACGTTCTGAGCAATTGGTTATTACTCCCTAGTAAAGACACATGAGTTTCCTCGGCTACTTGCGGGTGTTAACGCCATCAGCAGATTTGGGGGTGCGGTTGGCATATCTCTAGGACAAGTGCGCTATTGACGACGTTTCCAAGTTGATTCCACTCCAGCATGTGGCTGTCACTAACACGCAAACCCCACCAGCCGCCATTCAAGTGACAAATAATCACTGGGAAGCAAAATAACTGGCATGTTAAAAACAGAAGACCTAGCAGACTGTGGACGGCAATTCCAGAAGCTTGGAAATTCTCCGGGAAACAACCTGAGTACTTTGGAAGGTCTCAACACGCCCGCAGACCGCGTGCAGCCCAGGACAGCTATGAATGCGGCCCAACGCAGAACCGTAAATTTACTTAAGACGGTATGAGACTTTTTGTGTGTGTGATTACATGTCGCAATGTATTTAACGTGTAGCCTGAGACAATTCTTCTTCCAGGGTGGCCCAGAGATGCCACAAGGCTGGACACCCTGCTAGAGCTGCTTGTCTTGTCGCCTCTTACAAGGATTGTGAAAACACATGCTGGAGCGCACAGAGGAGGGTGGCCCAATGCACCACGAAGTGGAAAACTCCCTAAAATATGTGCATTAGCACCCCTCTTTAAAAAATACATGTCTGTGCAATAATATGTTACAGAAAAGGACCTTGAATAATTTATCCAAACATGTCAGCAGTTATCTCTGAAGAGTGAGGTTATTCATAATATATCCCTCCTCCTTAATTATCTACATTTTGTCAACACATCCAAGCTTCTACAACAAATATCAGTGAGATTTAGAACTAAAAAGAATTTCATTGGCCATATTAAAATTAGATTAAATTAGGAAGTTGTATGTCTACAAAGGGCTTAGGAGTGAGTAGCTAGAATTAAAAATAATTCCATAAAAGAACTTCATTTAAAGAGTGTTTTAAGTTAGAATTTCTTTATGCTCTTGCTCACCTTTTCACAAGAAGAAACTTTCCCTGTGAACAGGTGATGCGAACAAGGGTCTGAAAACTACTTTCCACCCGTCATGAAAGAAAAGGCAAAACGCGAATAGCCTTCACCCTGAACTCTGACGGGCCCACGCACTCAGACGCGCAGACCCCCCGGCACGTGCGGGGTGCCTGCCCTCTGCGCACCCGCTTCTTCGCGAACACGGTTAACGCCCTGCCATGTTGCAGGTAGCCCGGCGAGCCCTAATTTCTGAATGAGAAAAAGAGGTCAAGTTAAAGTAGCCGCTGACGAGGTTACGCGGGCTGTTTCGGAGGGCGCTGTCCACCGCTGCTCACAGCTCATCGGAATCACCTTTGTGTTTCACACCCCAGGTTCCTGCCCCAGCTCTACCGAGCCAGAGCCTACTGGGCTTCGTGAACGATGGGGCCGACATTGCTCGACGGCATCCCTCAAGCTGTCCTCCTAAGGACCTCAAGTGGAAAGCTCTCTCCGGTCGGGAGTTGCTGGCATCCCTGAGCAGCAGTGGCCCTGAGACCCAGCGAGAGAAGCCCGAGCTCCAGGCCCCGCCCCTAGGCAGGCCCTGCCTTTCTCAACACAAAAATCACATTTCTTTAAGAATGTTCCAGCTCCTGGTTCTGGAGAGACGCACAGGCGGGTGGAGTGGTCCCACCTGTTGCTTGGCGGCCCAGGAGTATTTTGCAACATTAAACAGTTCCTGTTGCTTTTAAACGTGTATATATGTATATATATATTCTGCGCATGAAATGTAGATGTGTGTGTATGTCTAGATGTAGCATGTAAAATTTTTCCATTTTTGTCATTTTGAAAGTATTTCTGTCAAATTAGAAGGGCATAATTTATTTAAAACAATGGATTGGTTGTCATATTTAAATATTTGGACAGGGAGGGCCCCCACATAGCCTTGCCTTGGGGGCAGCAAGGGTGGGCGTTGAGTTTGGTTTGGGCCAACATACGCTGTAAATCTGATCGTGCGGTTGGCAGTGCCACCCTAACTTGGTGACACCCCCCATCCCTGTCAGTGCAGGCCCATATGACCTGCCTTTCTGTGCGTCCTCTCTCTCGTCTGGCCTGGTTATCCTAGCTTGTTTGCACTGATGTATCTGTCTACTGATGTGATGATCTAATTGATCTAATTCAGAAATCTTATTGAATTCAATGTATTTTTGTAAGTAACTATAAAGTGTTTTAGAAATGAAAGAGATTAGGAAGAAAAAGGAGGGGGGACAGAAAAGATAGAGAAAGAGGGAAGGAAGTTCTGTCCAAGCGTAGCTATCTGTAGAGTATAACGGCGTACAAATTGAATGCAGCCTGGCCCTCACTTTCAAGCCGTATCCCATTGTAACACATTGTCCCTGTGTTTGTATAAGCCGTTAGCATTGCCTGAGGATAAGCTCCCATACAATACAAAATTTTGCAGATAAATTGAAATGCCAATTTTTAAAATGTGAAATATTTTGTAAAAAAAAAACAAAAACGATAAACAACCCTTTCGAACCTATGCAGCCTTCCCATGCTTTTAGGGTTATCACATAAACAACAATTATTATTATATATTGTATGCAGGTGGTCTTAGTCTTTCCAACATTTGATTTTTATATAACCGTCAAATTCACTACTTCTTATGGATTGATTCATGCAACAAAATATTTATTGAGCATTTATGGCACTTAGAATGCAGCAGTGAACAGAGAAAGGCAACAAGTCCCATTGTCATTTAGCTTGTTTCTAGAGGAAAGCAACATTAACAAAAAAAAATTTTAGAAAATAAGTGCTTACAGTGCTTCGTGGAGGTTAGTATGGAAAAGGGAAAAACAGGCGGGTGCCTGTTTTGAGAGCAAAGCCAGTACAGGAGCCCTTTCGGGTGGGCAGTGACCACTGTCGCCTCCTGTCTGCAGATGGGACCAGGGGTTTAAAATCCCTCATGTAGAGCGAGCAGTAAAAACCAAAAACAAAGAAACACACACAACAGTTTAGACATGGATAGGGCCACCTGCCATTTGCCTAAGGGGGTTTATTTCTTTGGGATCCCGGGCTCTCTCATACCTCCATGTATAGGGGCGTGTGTGTGTGTGTGTGTATGTATGTTTGATAATACACACATGTGCTTAGGCCAATACAAACATGAAAAACTCTTTTGAAAGGATAAGGAAACAAATATTTGTTTGTCACATGTGAGCTCTAATGCAGTGTGCTTCACGGATATTATCCAGGAGCAGGTGAGATACTAGAATTACATTAGAATTACCTGGAAATGTCCGTTAGAATGCACATTCTTAGGTGCCTGCAGAATGGGAATTTCTCCCACGGGCCCTGGTTTGTACCCAGGGGGGCGGGGCGGGGGGGCTGAGGGACGTTTCAAGCGAGGAAGCCAGGTTAGCCTCATGCACATTGGAGTTTGTGAACTGCGGGTGGAGATGTGTCAGGATCGAACAGTGCCCTGGCTCATGTCAGTTGAGCGCTGCGTTAACTCTTGCAGGGGCCGATGTCAGAGATCCTGACATAGAATCCAGGAAGCCACTGGCAAAGAAGGGTGCGTGCATCCCAGGGAAGAATTTCCGTGCCTCAGCGTGGACGCAGCTGCTGTCAAGGCTGCACAACTCACGTTGTGCACAATGCTGCAGCCATTCCCTTTCCAGTTGTCCCCTCACCCAGGAAATGAGGCGGCAGGGGCTGGGCCTGGGCACCACTGCACTGCTCTGAAAATATCCAGGCCAAGGAAGTGTGCGAAGTCATGCCCCAGTGTCCAAGGGTCTGAGTTCTGCCCCGAGCATGTGGGTGCTCTCTGGGGTTTATCAGTGCTTCCTGCACGCAAAGGCTGATCAGGAAGGTGTTGTGATTTTTACCCGCGCAGGCACATGTCATGGTACTTCCGTTCGCAAATTCACACTCCGCCTGATTTGGGCTCCGAGCATGTGGGAGAAGTAAGATCAAGCCTCCGGGGCCGGCTTGGCAGGAGAGAACGCCGCCGGTGGAAATAGAATGAGGGGTTATCGGCTCCTTACTAACCCGCGTGTAGATGAACGGCTGTGTCCGTTACGTCCACGTATTTTAAACAGTAGGATGTAGACAAATTAAAACAGGCGTGTCAGAGACACGCTCTCCCAGCGTAAAAGGAGGTGTGCGGTGGCTAATGCACATCTGCACATAGGCCCCAAACGTATTGCGGCGTCACTCAAAAGTCCAGGATGAAAGACCGCCATCGGTCTCAATAACCTTCAAGCAGAAGGAGCTCAGGCAAAGCCCTGGAAGTCCTGTGAGTCGCCAGGGAGGACGCTGATAATCTGGAGGTCCGAGCGCTGAAAACGTGGCAGCGAGCGAAATGGCCACTGAGGGGCAACGGGCCAGAGCCGCGGCGAGCGGACGATGTTCAGTGACTGCGTTAGGCAGCGTTCCCGCGCACGCAGCCTCTTACTTACTCCTGTCGTCCCCCGCGTTGTTCCCCTGCCTTCCAGGAGAACAGAAGTTAACCACCAGCCTCCATAAGGACGTGGACCCTGTCCCCGGGTCCCTTCCGACTCACCAGGCAAACTGGTATCTGATGAGGCAGCTATCCCGAGCCTGTGGAACAGGGAAGGAAGGCCCCACCCCAGGGGGGCTTCCTGCTGGAAACGCTGCGGAAGACGCCCTTTGCCCCTGCACCTGCCGCAGTTCCCTCTGTTCAGTCTCTGTGGGAAAGCAGACGTGGAGCATCAGATGAGCAAGTAGGGCCACCGGGTTTAGATTCATCACAGGACCTGAACCACAGATGAAAGGCAAGCTCTGTTTTGTTTGCGGTCCATTCAGTCCTGCAGAGAAAGGGGGCGTGAACGGCTTGCTGCAGCTCGGCTTATCTCGAGGAACATCCAGAGATAAGGACATTTTGAAATGACACAGAACTCAGCGTTCCGTCAGCCCGTGTGTGCAGGACACAGACGCCGGTCTGTGAGGGGGCGATAGGATCCCAGGAGGGTCTGGAAAGGAGCGTCCGTGGTCCCGCCCTCTCTGGGGTGCCGTCAAATGCACCATCGTGTTGCGGGCATTTGACTCATGGTCCCAGGGACTCACGCTGAAGTACCTTCTGCTGGGGTCAGATCTGAACAGAATACTCAGCAGAAATGCTTTCCTTTAAGGCTAGACTAATAAAAAAGATGAGACATGCTGTCTTATGAAAGAATCTAACAGGTGTCCATCCTGTTCCCAGTTATTCATGAAAAACAAGCCATCAGACCAACCTGAAAGGAACAGACGCAAAAGCTGAGGCTCGAGAATCTACTTCGACGTGGGAAGAACGTGACTCGTCGAAGCGCCCCGCACCTCAGCAAACTCCGGCTCGCCCTCAAGACGGCTTGCCATTGCCCCTGGTATCTGAAGTTCCGAAGCAACCAGTTCATTTAAAGACTAGCAATTCTCATGTGCAGCGATTAGGGAAATGCTGTGTGCACACCCCCCACACACAAACACAGGCACCTATGCACACGCACTCACGTGTAGCAGAGGCCACATTACACGGGAGGGTCAATGAGATCCTCGGTTTACTCCGACCTGGCTCATTGATTTACTTCACACCGATACTTCTGCTCCTAGTTATTTATTACTATTATTTGTGCCTCTTCACTGCTCATCACTCTTTTCTTCCCACTGAATTGTTTCTTACGTACACATTGATCTTGTTTTCGCTTTTATGAAGATTTCATCCGAGGGCTTAGATTAATTAGCCATAATTATTCCTCTGACCCGGGACGTTTCAGAAAACTTGATTACAGAGCAAAACACCCGCGCGTGCAGCTGGCTGTGCCGCACGGGGAGGACCGCAGCCGCGGCAGAGACCGCTGGACAGACGTGCGCTTCTCACGGCCGTCCAAGGGCCCGGCTCCGGGAGTCTCCCACGAGTGCACTGATTCTGGCAACTTCCTGTTCCACGGGTCGAAATTGTCAGGCTCACCTGATAGGAGAGTGAAATACAGTCCCGTTACTGTATTTCCTCAATCCCCCGAAGCTCCACACATAAGATTCTAAACAGCGTTGGCTCAGGTTTTGTTGTTAAAGCCAAATTGAGAGGAGGCTACTTGCTGTTTTTCGTTTATGCCACTTAGCGTGGACAGCCACGTGTTTGATCGCGATGCTACCTGGGAGCCTGGGGCCATTACTGGCGAGGACAGGGTGTTCATGTGAGAGAACACGCTATGAAGAAAAAAACTTGATTCCTAGACGCTGTGGTCTCATGTGTTTCAAATAAGGAGTTGTGAACTTGTCCTAGTACCTTGCCAAAATACTGCTCATTAAAAGCAGGAATAAACTTTTATCCTCGTGACTAACAACGCAGAAAAGACTCTTCCCCCACAGCTCATCACGCCCGCAGGAAAACGGGGGCGTTCTCCACGTGAGCTGCTGCCCGAGCCGATTTCCACCTACAGCCGCTCCCAAGACCTTACCCCAGCCTGCTCTGGGGCCATCTCAGCTCTGTCCTCATACCCCAATTTTGGAATCGATGTGGTTTTTAAAAACACTGACCAGTTACTGCTCCTTGGAAGCATAGCGGTGTCTGCAATTTCTTTTCCCGATGAGCGTTTGCCATCTATAGTGATGGGCGCCAACGAGAGAAGGAGCGGCAGGGAGGAAGCCCGCCCCCCAGCCCCCGAGACCTGCTCTCTGGCCGCCTTCATTGCTTCGGCTCCTCCCTGTGCTGGCAGACTTTCACGCTCACCGCCTGAGAATTCTCCAGACGGAGCTCCCAGGCAGGAGTCGCACGGCGGCGATATACGAGCCGAGCTTCCACTGGAACCACTGTTGCCTACCATCTTTTACCTTCTACAATAATCCATTAAATGCTTTCAAGTATGGAGAAGGAATAGCAACCTGTAGATCCGAATGGAGCCCCCATGACCTATAAAATACAGCCGCCTCCCTGCCCGTGTCGTTGGAGCGCCGGCCCTAACGCGCGACACTATTACCTCCAGACAGAGGCACAGGGTCGAGGACCCCCGGGCGGCCAGTGAATCACTCTCGGAAGGCTGCTGTCTCTTGGTGGTTATATAGTCATTTTCCTTCTTAAACTCTGGACAGAACTGGGTGTGTGTGTGTGTGTGTGTGTGTTTGTAAAGATTAAGTCCTTGTTTCAAATATATTGACTGATGATTGGAAAATACATTGTGGGGACAGTTAATGTTTGTTCCCCGGAGCATACATGGCACTAACATTCGTTCAGCTCTCCTGTGTTAACAACAGCGGGACTCAACAGTAACGTGTATGCCAACAGGTTTTCTTCCAGACAGAATGCCACTTGCATTCCTTTTATGTGTGAATTAAGGCTTAACTTCCCATTTATACACACACTCACACACACACACACACCCCTCCTTAATCTACCTCCTTAAATGCGTTTATACCTACATTGCTAGTCAAGATAGGCGGTGTCTTTTAAAGAGCACACAATTAAACAAAACAGTAATAAGTCACTCCTCGTGTTTTTTTGTTAAATTACAGTTGACATGCAATATTATGTTAGCTGCAGGTGGGCAACACAGTGATTGGACAGTTTATCCTGTGTGAAGCGGTCCCCGCATTAAGCCCAGTGCCCACCTGTCACCACGCGAAGCTCGGATCTTCCTGACTGTATTCCCTGTGCCGCCTGTTGCATCCTTACAACTGATTTACTTTGTAACAGAGAGTTGGTACCTCTCATCCCCCCTAACTCGGTCATCCCCGGCCCCACCCTCTCCACTTCAGCAACCATCAGTTTGTTCTGTGCAGCTATGAGTCTGTTTCTGTTTTGTCTGCTTGGTCGTTTGGTTGGCTGGTTTTTTTAGATTCCCCATTTAGTAAAAGCATGAGGTGTTTGTCTCTCTCTCTCTCTGACTTACCTCACTCACTAAATATCTTCTGGAACTGCCCCTGTTGTCACGGGTGGCCGTATCTCCCCCTTTCTATGGCTGAGTCACATTCCATTGTGTGCGGGCACTGCTGCTTCTTTGTCCGTTTTCCTGCTGACGGACGCCTAGGTTGCGTCCTTCTCCTGGCTGGCATGTGGCAAATGACGTGGCAATGAACATGTCTTTTTAAATTAGTGTTTTCATTTTCTCACAGAAATAACCAGAAGCAGAATCGCTGGGTCACACAGCAGTTCTGTTCTTCATTTCTGGAGGAACGTCCACACTGCTTTCCACAGCAGCTGCCCCAGTCCGCGTTCCCTCCCACGGTGCATAAGTTTCCCTTTGCCCCACTTCCTCGCTGACATCTGTTGTTTGTTGATTTTTTCAAAATAGCTGTTCCGACAGGTGTAGGTGGTATCTCACAGCGGTTTTTACTTGCATTTCGCTGATGATTAGTGATGTCGGGCGTCTTTTCCTATGTCCGTTGGCCATCTTTGAGGAAGTCACTATTCAGGTCCTCTGCCCTTTTTTCAATCAAGTGTTTGCATTTTTGATGATCGGTTGCATGAGTTCTTTATATTTTTAGGATGTGAGCCCCTTCTCAGATACATCTTTAGTCCCCATGGGACCATTTTTCAGCGTTACCGCTATGCCTTTATGTCCAGGAGGTATTCGGTTTCTTTGTGTCCAGTCGTCTTGGGTTTCAAGAAAGACTAGGAGAGCGGGTGGGAAAACTGGAGACCTTGCCCACGCTCCGTGCTAGGAAGGGGCACAGCCAAGCAGAATTGGGAATGGCTTCTGAGTTATCCAATCAACGGGGTCTGTCACTGTCTTACACTAAACCTTAAATAAAAAACAGAATAATTCTGAATATATCGGGGTGTTAGGTTTGCTCACAGCAACCTCAATTAGTCAGAATACTCAAAGCCTGATGGGTTCAACTTAACTGTATTTTCCCGTTTACCGGAAAAGCACTGTGTTTAGGATTTTATCCAAAATCTCTCGTAGACACCTAAGAGTCTTTTCTTCCTTACTACTACAACCTAGGGAACGCGTTTGAATTTTGTCTTTATTAAGACTGCATCTGCCTGTGTTCAGATTCACTTCTTTGAGCATAAGGTAGTTTGCAGGTGCCGAAAGAGACAGACACCGTGAAACATTTCTCAGGCGGGTTCCCTAGAATACTGGTCCTGCAAAACTCCTTTCCTCTCCCCTCTAAATAATTGTTTCAGAGCCAATCGGGTTTGGATAACGTTGCCTATTATGACCACCTCATTGAATGCCATAAGGCATATGACTAAAATTTCTGAGGTAACCCACTGAAAAGAACAACCACAAATGACTCATCAGTTCGGGTTAAGCTGATGTATCCGAGCAGTTAATGTTCTTGTAATTTATTTACGTCAGCGTCCCAAGAACGGGAATCGATTGCAGTGGGACTGCTGCTGTTGGTGGGGGGACCGGAAGCTGCAGAGCCAGACGGGGCTGGGTTTGAATCCCGACTTGGTCATTTAACAATGACTACAAACAAATAGGTTTTAATGTCTTTGGTTTTTAGTATTCTCGTCTATAGAGTCAGTATTGTAATATAAAAGTGGACTTCCAAGAGCACTAACAAGGATGATAAAAAAATGTCTACTTTTTATAAACATCAAACGTAGTGCCTAATGGAGAGTAGATTTCCCAGAATTCCAATTTATCAAATACACTTCTGCTCCGAAAGGGGGTTGGGGGAGTTCACGGAGGGTTGGGTCTTAGTTGTTTCCTGGTTTAATCAAAGCCTTGTTACACTTTGGACAGTAGCGTCACAGTACTGCTGCAGTGGGGTCGCTGAGCTCTAACCAAGCGACCGAATGCATCTTGGACTGAAATCCAATCCCCAGCTTTCATTTAATTGCCTTTTGTTCCTGTGCGGTTAGGGCGACTCTTAGAGACCACCCCCGCGCCGCAGAAGTCGGAGCGCCGCCTAGCTGTCGGGGACTGGGGTCGCGTGTGCCGGCTCACCGGCCCACCATGCTTTTGAAGAGCCCACTCTGCCCACAACTGTGGACCTTCTCTCCTTTCTCCCAGCGGCAATAAGAACAATAATAATTGATGAACACAAAAGTGATAAAAGGAGTCTTTGTCTTTTATGCTGCAAACACTGGTGGTTAAGGTTGTCAAGGCATTTTCTGAATAAATGTCCTCACCCAGCAATGACCAAGCTCCCTGGTTGTGTAATGCCAGGGAGAAGGTCATATAACTTCCCTGTAACGACAGGTAAAGTGTCCCGCAGGCGTCGTGTCGGTGACCCATCAAGCCACCTCAGGAAAGCCTGCTGGCGACAGGGCCATTTGTCCTTCCCAGCTGGGGACGCTGCCACACAGACACACAAGCGGTAACTTGCCCAAATGAGCACCATGAACTAGTGAACCAGGTGACCGCGTGACAATGACACCACTCCAGGCGGCATCATGCGGTTGACGTCCGGTAGCCCGGCCAGCGTGCCCGCCGAGTGGCCTCGGGCAGATGCACTGCACCCGCGGAGCGCTCACCCAGCACCCGCGGCGCACTCACCCAGCAGCCGTGGGGGGAAGGCCGCCCTTCCTCGTCCAAGGACGGATGGAGCCCAGCGCTTCTGCCCCTTCCCTACAAGCATCGGCTGCCTCACGCCACTATGGGCAGCGGGTCATGTCCACCCCCTTCATGAGGAGTGACTTTCAGGTTTTTGTCGGACATCCCGTGGAGGAGGGAGGTCGTGCCCGCTGGTAACGCACTCCAGGGGCGCTGGGTCAGGGCATCCGGACTCGCTCCGCCGCAGGGGCCCCCTTCCCGGGCCACGGGGCCTCACCCGGCAGACCCGGCCACGGGGTGCCTTGGCGAAAGAAGCCCTTCTGCGTGATTGGCAGGAACTTCGCGAGCACAGCCCCCCAATGCCCGTACACATACGAAAATTCTAACGCACTGCACCCCCAAATACAGCTCCCTATTCTAGACTGAGCACGGGCTTCGCATTGCCCTTCACGGGCCCCCTAGAGGGCCACCGATGGCCCATGGGCCTCCCTCGCTCTCCTGCCCTCCCCCTCTTCTTCCTCTCCCGGTCCTTCTCCCACCCCATCCCTCCCCCCCCTCCCTATTTCTCTCTCTGTCTTTCTCTTTAGCATCATTTCCAGTTTCAAAAAAATTTTTAAAAAAAAGCCAGAGTCCAGTAAGGATCAATTCTTCCACGATTGTTCCACATCGAAGAGATTCTTACAGTTTTCCACGTCTCTAGAGTTCTTGCAAGATCTAAGAAATTAAGTGCAACAAATATTAGACAATGGTGGGTTTTTCCAGGCTTTGTATTAATTCCGAGGACACGTAGAGTTCAGCACCCTAAAAGAACCAGCATTCATCTTGGCGAGCTAATATCAATTTGTGATATTTCATTGAGGTAATGGGACTACACACGGACTTATCTAAGGAAGGCAAGGATGAATGCCAATGAAATTCACCTCACTCTGTGGTGAATACTAATTTTGTAGGGCGTGCTTATACATTTATAGCTTGTAACGATGCTTTGACTCCTACCAGCGCACAATATGAATATTTGCACATAATTTTTAACTGAATTCTGTCTGTCTCAGATTGTGTTCAAGTTAAAATGGACACCTTTACCTGACAACACCAAATGTTAGTGAGGATGTCAACCAGCTCACGCTCTGAGATGTCGCTGGTGGGGGCGGGAAATGGTGGACCCACTTGGGAACACAGTTCGGCTGTTGAAGTTCAACATACATTTGCCATCCAGCTGCACTCCTAGGTATTTACCCAAGAGAAATAAAAACTTATGTCCACACAAAAAATTGGATAAGAATGTTTACAGGAGCTTTATCCATCGTAGCCAGGAAAGGGGGACAACTCAAGTATTCGTCAGCCGGAGAAAGAGCAACAAACTGCGGTTTACATGCGCCTTGTAACGCTTCCCAGGAGATCGGAGGGACGGGTTAGTGACTGCGCCCAAAGCCGGGACGACTCCCCAGACCGTAAGCTGACTAAAGGAGGTGGACGGGGGCGTGCACAGTGCAGGTCCCGCTGAGACAAAAGTGAACACACACGAAAGTCGTCTTTGGTGATGGAAAGTAAAAGATGAGTTGCCTATGGTAGGGAGCAATTTTATTCAGAAAGAGGTGCAGAGAACGTGCTAGAGTGATGGAGAGATTCTCGGTTTTGTTAGAGATGCGAGTGAGATGGATGTGCGTGTTTGGAAATATCTGCTGACCGATACTTCGAAGGCTGGCACTTCACCGCCTCAGCCCCGCTCCCTGCTCCCAAATCAGTCGGGCGCCCCCGAGACCTTCTCATCAGCCCTCGCAGTGGCCATGGGGGAACTCAGCGTCAACAGGTCTTTCCACGGAGCGACATTTCCCCTGTCACTCACATGATCCCTTCCTAGGATTCTGGGGTTTTCGAACACCATAAATAATAATAATCTTTTTTAAACCCCAGCCAGGCTGGAGGTCCTGCCATCTGCGACAGGTGCATCTCCAAGAAGAGTTCATTTCGACGTGGTGGTGAGCAGGTTACCGAATTCCTGGTAAGCAGTAAACGGAGGGTCCTTGTACAGGGTGGGCAAAAGTAGGTATACAGCCGTTCGTATGGAAAATAACCCAATAATTGCTACATAATAATACAAGAATAAGCTGTGTTTTGCATACTCACATCTGTAAGCCTGCTTCGCCCAACGCTGCGTAGTTACGTTGTAAAGTAACATGTGAGAGAGAGGCTGATGGCTAACACCGCCGTTATGAAGGTAACACTGGGACAGGTGGCTGTCAGTTACCTGTGGCTCTTTCACACAGAAGGATTTGGCGTTCTGTGGTCTAGGATTCTGTCTTCCCATGCCACCAAGGGAGGCCGCAGCCGGGAGTTTCCTCCCCTGTTTCAACACTGAGGACGTCGTCTGGGGTCAGCTTTGGTGTGCACTCTGGCTCCTTCAGCAAGGGTGGGGCCTCAGGGAGGGGGCCTCAGGGCGGGGGCCGGACATCGGTCAGGGCTGGAAATCTCTGCCCATGGCAGCCAGCATGACAGCATTTGTGGGCAGAGTACTAACTTTTCTGGGACTTGGAGCCTGTCACAACGAGGGCAAAGCAGGGAAGGAAAGAGTCGTCAAGCACCTTACAAAGGCTAAGCTGCGCGGTGCTGTACGGTATTGCCGGGGGTTCTTCTCTGGCCCCAGGGCACAGAGTCCTGCCGCGGCGCCCCCACGAGCTCCGATCTCCACGTCGCGACCTCAGTGGGTCTGGAGACGTGGGCAGCATGCCCGGCCCCACTCTTCCCAAGGCGGGGGCTCCTGTGACTTCAGTGTGGTCCTGTGTGTCCCTCCTTATTGTGACTTTATCTCCAGAAATGCAAACTCCGTTCCTGTGGATGTAATTTCATAAAGCAAAGCTATCTTCTGTCTTCAGCAGTGAAATTCAAGTGGCAACTCTGACAAGCCAAGAAAAATGAGCACAGTTAACTTCAGCCATCCCCGCTCATCTGAAAGCTTATGTCAGTTTCTAAATAAGCTTTTCATTTTTCTCTGCGGTCTGCTGATCTTTGTTGATTTACGGCATGAATGAGCACGGCACATTGCAACTTGTAGAGCGTATTTTTTCCTAAATAATAAAACATTTATTGCAGGCACACCAAGCTAGCTAGTGGCTCTAAATTATTGTGGCAATGAAGCGCTGTGTTAACAACTCGTTTACACCCTCCTGGTACCTCTCTGTTACCAAGGTAAGTAATGTAATTCCATCCAGGAAGAATGTCTTTGCAAAGTATAGTTACTGCAATTTGGGGGAAATATATTTAAATCAGATTAGAAATTATGATTAGATCATTCTGAACTAAATATAAACAAAATAAAGTGTTCACTCAGGATAGACTGAATTATCTCTCATACAGTTTTTATTAAAGATGTGCTAAAAAATTTAGAAAGCATGATAAATACTCAGCATGCTCAGTGTGTCTACCTGTGAATGTCTCTGCTTTGTAAATTCGACCTGACATTCTCCTCCCCTTCATTCCTCTCTGTTGCATCTCCGGCACGTTACAGAAACGTGAGCCCCGTGGCCCGCTCAGCGGCCCAGCCCCAGCACCGCGCACCTCGGGGGCGAGCGCCCCCTCCTGGCCGCGCAGGGGCCTGCGCACACGTGCGGGAGCCTGCAGGCTGGTGCGAGGCCTCTCTTCCTCCTCCGTCCCAGGTCTTGACTCCCGATCGTCTTCCTGTAGCCCCCGAAGTACCCGGCGTAACGCACACAGCCTTATGTGTGTATCCTTTTAAAATACAGCGTTTTTGTGTGCATGTGCCTTGAGCTTACAAAAAACAGAGTTTCTCTGTTTCTTCCTTTATTGCTCCAATACAGTTTTTATAAGCAGCCGCTTATCTGTGACGTCATTAGCGTGTGACTTCTACCCGCAGCGCCGTATTCCGAAGCGTGCGCCGCGCACGTGTCCTGAACCAGTCCCCCGAGCCGGTCCGCAGCGCGAGTGCCTCCAGCCCGCGGGTGTGCGCGGTGGCGGAGACCCTCAGACGGTCCTCTCGCGCACCTGTGAAAGAGGTGCTCTAGGAGGGATTACGGGCCGGGGCTGCCCGGGTCCTGCTCCCACCGCGAGGACACACACGCCGCAGGGACAGCTGCTGGCACCGGGGCCGACCCCAGGCTCGCTGGCGTGTGCGCTCGCAGCGCGGACACACAGAGGCGCGCACGCTCAGAGTGGGGGGTTGGGGGGAGCACGCCCTCCGCAGGCAGGGCGCTCACCTGCGCGGCGAGGGCGCGTCCATCAGTGCCGATCCCCTTACTCAGGTGTGGGACGTGCCTACGGGCACGCGCGCTGTGCTGCTGTCGCGGCTGCCGCGGTCTCCCGGGCAGCTCCGAGGGTTCCCGCCTGCTCGCTTGCACTGCAGGTTTGGCTTGCTCACAATGCTTTCCTCACCTCGTTGATGTGAGTTGTTTTGTTTTCATTGTATTTAACCTACGACTGATGAGTTGGAGTACTCATAAGATTCTTGGATCAGTTTGGGCTTACCTTTCTGTGAATTATAAATTATAAACCTTTGCACATTTTGAATTGATTTTCTGTCTTTTATTTTTTATTTTCTGGATTCTAGGAATCCCTTCCATGTACGTAGTATTACATATTATATATGAATGTATTATGTACTATATTATTATATACTATGTACTATATGCTATAGCATCCTTCTTTCCATAATAATAGTTAATTCCATATAGTAAAATCCTTTTTTTTTTTTTTACTACAATTTTTACTTTGGGGAACTTTATGGAAGACACATGCTCTAAGTTACAAGATTGTTTCTCTTCTTTTCTTCTGATAGTTTCATAATTTACCTTTTACATTTAGGCATCTAACACATCAGAACTGTACTTTGTATACATTGTAAATTAGAGATCCAGGTTTGTCTAGTTTATGTTTTTTAATAAGTAGTAAGCAATGTCCGAACACATTACTGAATAACGCATAATTCTCTCGTGGTGCTCTATTTATCATCATTTTTTATTCTGTATAAAAACTAATCTCTGAGTTCTGTTCCATTGGTATACTTATTTCTTATTATATTTATTTTGAAGACTTTGATGTTTGTTTTGCTTCTAAAAGTGGTTTCATTTGAAACTTTCATTAAGTAATGCTGTTTTGCTTTTATATGAAAGTACAATGATTTTGGATGTACTTGATTTCCAGATATATTGTTGAATTTACACATTAATTTTAATTAATTCTAATACAGTAAATGTGTAGTTCCTTTTAATTTCTAAAGACACAGTTCATGGCATCTACAATGACATTTTAAATCCCTCCACCGTTTTTTCTTGCCTTATTGCATTGGCTAGGGTGGCTAGTAAATGTTTAGTGGAACTAGGTGTCAGGATAATCATATGCTTTAATTCTTCATTTGGTTAATGTGAGCGATTAAAATGGATTATTTTTAAATGATAAACCCCAGCTCATTCCTGGAATAAATTCAGTCAGTTTTATTATTTTTTCTAGGTATAGCTAGATAGAAATAATTTATAATATTACACTTAAATATTTGAACATTTTCTAATTTTTTGTTATTCATAATTTTCCTAGCTTAAATGCACTGTAACATTCATAATGATTTCAGTACTTCACATTTTGTTGAGAATTGTATTAAAGCTCAGCATATGATCAGTTTTGGCAAATTGTTCATGTGCACTCGAAAATAGTATGTATTCTGCAGATGCTGTGGGAAGCGTTTTATAAAAATTAATTCAGGTCATTTATCACTCATGTTTAAATATTCTACAGCTTTAGTAATGATTTCAGTCAGCCTGTTTTATTCATTATGAACTGGGGCAAGTTAAAACCTTGCAGTATGATTTTTGATTTGTTGGACTCATAGTCATTGACTTTTAAATATAAGAAAAGGTGCCTGATTTCTTTTGTACTAAAGAGTACATCGGATAACTGTGATGTAATGCCACTCTTTATATATCAAATAGATAAAACTCAAAGCTTACTAATCCTCTGTTTAAGAGAGAGTGTAGGGAAACCAGTAATCCCATACAATCTTCGTAGGAATAAAAACCAATCAATTTGGCTATATTGATCAAAATTCAAATGCACGTTATCTCATGACCTAGCAATTCTTCTATGCAGAAATTTATCTATACAAAAACTTGTATCTGTGAGAAGAAAAGTCTGCGACCACAGTATTTATACTAATAGCGACTTGAAATAATCCAAATTCTCCAAATGAGGTATTAATGAAATAATTTTTTTAGCTAGCAAAAGAATAATCTAAGTATTGTTCATTTTGTACTGGTTAAATAAATTGTGAGACAAATCTTAGTACAAAAGTCAAATGATTTTAATTAAAAATAAATTTTAATAAAGTAAAAAAGTAGTAATAAATTATGGTTCATATTGTACATATTTTTTTATGAACTGGGTTTCTATGTACTTATTTTTAACTAACTGTGAGATATAATGGTAAGTTCACAAAGACAGAGGAGTGAATGTATAGTGCAAATATACTATCTTCCATTTGTACACTTAAACATAGAGGAGAAATATAAAAGTGTCTTTTTAACATAGAACAAAATAATTCTATTCCTATACCTGTCTCCATCAGTCTAACTCCTGCTTCAATTGCCAGACTTTCCAAGAAGGCGACCGGATCTTCCCTTCAAAGGTAATCTCATATTCTTCCGAACGTCTGAGCACTTGTTTGTGCTAAAAACTATTAATCCACTCCACATTTAAAGAAAGAATTGTGTGCTTGGCCAAAACTACTATTATATAATCAACATCTTGATAACAAAGATTATTTTTTAGCAAATCTTTAAATCCCTATAGCAACATACTTTAACTTGTCATGTATTAGGAGAACAAATGATGTGAGTGGAATTGAGTGGAATTCTCATTAAGCGAATGAGATGAATAAACAAATGCTACTTTACTATAAGGGGAAGATTCTCTACCTCACAGGCAGGCTCTGAGGAGCAGGTTCAATCGAGAGCATTAAATGAGTTCCAAGCTTATGAACATCATTTACAATATTTGATTGCACTAAGATTTGAAGAAATCCTTGAAGCTTGGGCCTGTATCATCAGCATATTTAGTATAAATTGCAGTTACTTCATACCAAGATTCCCCCAAGCCTCTTGTTAATAAAATTAAATACAAGTTTAGGTTTTTCTGAAAAACAGTGTGTTATCCCAAATTTGATTCTACTGCTTAATGGAGGCCGCTTCATCTAATTCTTCGAGGCAGTGCAAAGACGGGAGGCAGACGACACCGTTTACCCACATTTACCCTGGAAACACGATTAGAGGTACCAGACCCCGGGAAAGCAGTTCCTTCTCATTAAAACCGAGCTGGTGAGATGTGCCGTGCGGGAGTCCTGCGTCTTGTCTCTGCTTTGAGTCTCCAGGACAGGCGCTGAGTAAGAGATAGGAAGCAGAACTGAAATCCATCTCATCGGCTAAATTAAAATAAGAAGGAACAGGTTTCCTTTAGCCCAGTGCAACTAATTACATTTTCAAGGGGAAATGGCTGAAAAATAAGATAGTGGCTTATAACGCTGCCAGGGTCTGGGACGCCCACCCTTTGAGAAAGTTATATGCACACACCCTCAGCTCAGAAACCGAAGTCTGAAACTCCTGCTCCGAGGACGCTCGAAACTGTCCGATGGGCTTGCTCCCCATCTGAAGAGGAGGACTACTGATGGGGTCGGGGTCACGGTCGAGGCACTAGCAGTTGGTTCACACTTGTGTGAACAGAAACCTTTGCACAGTCAGGGAGCTATTCAAGAGCTGTTGTGAGTTTACATCAGAAAGTGCCTTTAGAGTTTGCTCGGTGGTTGTCTCTCGGGCCACATCCTGTCCTGGGCTGAAGATGCCTGGTGGGTGGTCCTGCAAAGGAGGCGGGGGCTGATCCGCCTTCTGGGGCTGCCTCTAGTCTGGGCCCGAAGACTGCGGCTCCCGCCGTCCCAGAGCGCCTGGCCTCCGAGGCCTGTGGCGGACGAGTCACGGTGCCTCTCGTTCGTTTTCACACTGTTCACGCTGCCTCAGCCAGGGCACCACCCAACACCGGTGCCCTGGACAATAGATTGTTTGGTGGGAGACGGGGGGCATAAGACTAGAATACATTCTAGGAAGAAACAAATAGTCATTGTGAAAACAAAATGAAAACTTTGTTAAACTCCTTAGTTTATTCAGCACTCGTGTTTGGAAATAATCACGTCTTCCACACTTGGGCTCCGTAGGTGTCCCCGTCTGAGCCTGGACCCTGCGGGTGCTGCCACAGGCCGAACGTCTGCGTCCTTCCTAATTCATGAGTTGAAATCCAGTCCCTAAATTGGTGGACTTTGGGAGGTGGTTAGTGATGAGGGCAGAACTCTCAGGAGTGGGATTTGTGCCCTTAGAGAAGAGACCCCCAGGAGACCCCTCACCTGTCTGCCATGGGAAGTGACAGGGAAGACAGCTGTCTGTGTGGTAGGGAGAGGGCCCTCACCAGGCACCGAGCCTGCTGGCACCTTGACCTTGGACTTCCCAGGCTCCAGAACTGGGAAAAAGAAAGGTCTGTCGTTTGTAAGGCACTCAGTTCCTCACATTTCTTTATAGTCACCTCCGCAGACCGAGACAGGCGTCTTAGTGGTATTTGGATGTTATGTCAAGGCACGACTCTACTTCACAGATTTGAAGTTCTGTTCATATTTGCCTGTGCAACCCGGTCAGGTTTATTCTAGAAACTGGCATATTTTCTCACTCATCTCTAAACTGAAGGGCTCACATTCCATTTTCCTGTCTCCCCCGCAAGTACCTGGGTTGTTCAAATAATGTCTCGGAAACTGGATTTCTCTCGAATAGCCATTTCCCATAATCTGGTTGCAGCAATTATAGTTAACTTTTTTTAAGACTCCGTTTTGTCACAAGACAGGTGGGGATAACAGTGCCCATCGCCCGGGACTCTTATGTGGGCTCGGTGACGTGCCGCACTGAGGTCAGCGCCTGACACAGGGCATGGGCTCCGTGAGTGCCAGCTGTCATTGTCACTGTCCCTTCAGCTTACTGTTGCGTTTGTCACAGGCGGAGTCTGGTCCCTCTGCCAGAGAGAAAAGCTCGAAGGGCGTGGATCCAGAGGCGTGGGGAGGGAGCAGAAGCTGGGGGGCACCTGCCGGGAGGAGCAAGATGGGCACGGAGCCACGCTGAGGGCCTGTCCCACCCCCGAGGGGCACGAGCCGGGGGATCCAAAAAGGAGGGCGGGGGGCGTTAGGGCCGCCGCAAATGGAGCAGGAGGCAGGGGGGTAAGAGAAGGGAGGCAGACAAAGGCACTGAATGTTTCTGGCGACTTGGGGGATAAACTCTGAGGAATCTTGAGGAAATGCCTCAGAAGGTGGAGGTGCTGAGCATCGCAGGCCGGGGTAGGGCTGCGCGTAGAAGGAAGCCTGGGAGGTGGCGCCTGAAGAAGGTGGAGGGACCGGAGCAGCAGCTGGCATTGGAATGAAACCCGCCCGGATCCGTGAGAAAGCTGGCCGAGGACTGACACCCGGAGCGAGCCGAGGGGGACGCTGCAGATAAATGCCGCGGAGGGAGGTGGCAGTCCTCTGACAGAGCAGCACACCTGCCATAAAGGTCGCTGCCTGAAGGCGATGGCTCTTGAAAAATTCAGAAAGAAATGTCACTTTGTACAGCAAAGGAAAGCGTGCAGGGAGCAGCCCTCGCCCTGAGCCACGAGAGATGCAAACGCAGAAACGCAGTTGCTGCCACGAAGCCTCCACAGCGGCGTCTGCCCTCAGCTCTACCACTTAAACAGAACAAAAATCTTTTTAAAAATAATAACACTTCCCGTTACGGCCCCTGGGTGAGTCGTGAACCAAAGAAATGAACAGAGGCGAGCGAAAGGCAGGAAAGCTGCCGAGAGCCGAGGGCGTGCCTGTGGGCCGCCGCGGGCTGCGGGCCCGCAGTGCCGTCCGTCGGGGAAGGGACGCCGGCCCGTGGAAGGCGTGGGCACCCTCTCCAATGGCCGCCGAGGCCATCACACCAGGACGGTCACCGTCAGAGTCTTCCGCGTAGCTCTCGAAAGAAAAAAAAAAAAACAGAGGCAGTCTCTCTCTGTCCTTCCGTCCTCGCAGCTCGCACTTAAGCCCCTGAAAGGGAGGTTCTCCTTTTCTCCATCACTTCACACTTTGCCACCCCAGAGCCGCATAGGCCTTTTCTACCTGAGCTTCCCCAGCTCCTTCACGAAGCGGCGGGACGTCACACAGCCCCTGAAGGTCAACCAAAGAACCAAGCGAGAAAGGACTTGCTGTGACGCACTGGGAGGAACACCGCGTGGGGACCTAAGCCCCGTCGGCCAGCAGGCCCCTGTCACAGAGTCTCTTCAGAGAGGGTGTTGGGGGAACTGTTCGCTCGGAAGAAATGTAGTCTAGTTCCCAAAAACTGTGAAGCGTGTGCCATGGGTGAACACAGATTTGTTCAACATGAAGTGGAATTTTTTAAAGCTTAAAGTAATAAACCTCAGTGCGATAAAAGAGGAATTACTGTGGTCCCTTTCTACAAAATTACAGAGTGCCTGGCACATGTCACATACTGTTCTGGGTGCTAGAGACCTAAGTTTTTGTTTTTGTTTTTACAGTGTCTCTTTAAATTTTCTTCTCATCCTTAGAAAAATGGTGGTTGAAAAGGAGACACACAGGAATCCACTCCAACGGGCCACTTCCGTTGGCCCCGATGAAGGCCGTGCTGCTCGAAATAGGCTCGGGGCCCCGTGGGCGCACGGAGCGGGGAGGGCCAGGCCACGCGTGAGCTGAGCCTCGAGGAGCGGGAAGAACTAGTGGCGGATGCGGCGTGGGCGAGAAAAGCGTTTCCGTGCAGGATGTAGCACGCAAAGGCGGGGAGGCGCGGAACAGCTCCGCGTGGGGACAACCCGGGCGTGGGCGTGGAGGGCTGCAGTTGTTTGTTGCAGGGTGAGGTCATCGGCGGAGTGTAGGCAAGGGAGAGGCATGAAGTCCTGCTTTTCATTTGCGCCAGGACCTCTTTGGGGGTCCTGTAAAGAGAGGGTGTTGGGTGCGACCGATCGGACTCCGTCATCATTCAGGCGTGAGTTACGGCGCTTTTGGCCGTGAGTCCACGGTCACGAATCAGTTGTGCGGGGCACCCAGCAAAGGAGGGGAGGCCCCCTCTGTGCGTGAGGTGCGAGGAGGCAAGGCTGCTTCGGAAAGAGCTACAGCACCGTGTGTTGCGTGTGGTGACACCGTGGGGACGTGGCTACATTTGTGCATTCGCAGCACGATAACCAATAAAAACACAGTTGCCAAGTGGCTAGAAGCCAAAGAAATGTGCGGTTGCATCAGCCAGGGTCAGAGAAGCGCTAAGCCTTCCTTTTCTCTTTTTTAAATGGGGGACCGGGAGTATCTTTAGTTGCTTCAGTGCTGACCGCATGACACTGTCCTGCCACTGCCGTTTCTGGAGAGCAGATGCGAGGAATCAGCGGGTTGCCGGTCCGAGAGCCTGCCGGTCCACAGCCGACTCCACCATCCGGGCTCAGCACGGAGGCTCGGAGTCAGGTGGCCCAGGGGCCCCAAGGTTAAGGGTTGAGTGAGACTCTGGCTTAAGTCGAAGTCAGAACACGGGAGCTGAGGGGCTTCAGCCCACACCGGACAGCCTGGCGCAGAGCCCCCCACCTGTCCAACCCCCGTCTGCTCTGCTGTGAAAGCGCTCTGACCCAGGGACCCAGTGGAGCGACTCTGAGCCCTGGGGCAGGCGCCCCGACTGGCCAGGGAGCCCATCAGGGAGCAGGGCGAGGCGGTGAGGCCTCGCCGGGGGGAAGGGGCCGGTGCTAAGACCGTAGCACTGCCTTCCGCTCAGTCCTGACCCACACGCCAGGGCCCACATTCGGAGGTTAGGAGGCTGACTGGGGAGCCGGGGTCAGGGAGCATCAGTGCCCACCGAGGGCAAGGGTCTGGAGGGTGGCGTGAACAGAGCTGCATGGAGGCTTTCATCCATGCCCCCACCTCCGGGAGCACAGCCCCCAGCGGTCCTGGGGTGTCCCTGGCTCCCCAGACCACGCCCTTCTTCGCTTTCTTTTCTTTTTTCATTTTTCATTTTACTTACTGATTTGAGAGAGAGAGAGATCCATTTGTTGTTCCTCCTACTGATGCTTTCATTGGTTGATTCTTATGTGTGCCCTGACTGGGGATCGAACCGATAAGCTTGGCCTATCAGAATGACCCGGTTCGCTTCCCTGTCGTGGGGCTTTCTGAAGACTCGCAGGGCCACTGCTTGGGTCCTCCCAGTAGGAGGACAGGGCCCGGGGAGTCGGCACTCCCGTCCCAGTGCCGGTCTTTGCGGAGTCCGTGTCTCTGGACTGCTCCGTGGTGTAACGTGGTGGAAAGACCCCCTCAGTCCCGGTGTTCCATGCAGAGAGAGGGCTTCGCAGACTCTTCCCCCAGATGCCAGCACCACACACCGCATGTGTCCCTGGATGCTCACCTGCGTCATCCTCCTGGACTGTCGTGACAGCCCCGAGGGATGGGCACTTTCACTCTCCGTGTGCAGGTGTGGAAGCGGAGGCTCCGTCACACCCCATTCATACCCTGGTTGATGACTCTCTTCTTCTTTCTGAGCACGTCCTGTGGTTACCAACTGGAAAGCCAAGGAAACGGGGTTGGGGGGGCCCTTTTGATCTACTGAGGAACGACATTATGAAACCTTAAACCCAAAAATTCAAGGGAGTCAAGAAGCCACCGGGCAGATCAAGCACATGGGATATTTCAGCAGTTGTGGGGATAACCCCAAAAAGCACGGCTTGCCCCCCACAGGCCGTGATGGTTAGAGGCAAGGTCTGGGTGTCCTGGCTCTTAGCACAGGATCGTTTTGCCGTTGAAACAAGTGTTTATTCCCTGCAGGGATCCGTTCGCTCTACAGCAGCATGTCAGTCAGTGGCGAGCTCACTTGTCTTTCCTTCCTTGTTTCAGTCATTTATACGCTTAGTCAACAGGCAGCCGCCGTGCTCCCACTGTGGACGATGTAGGATGTTGGTCCCGTGGCTCTGGACACGGTAGGTCTGACTGCACTGAGCGAAGAACGGAGCCCTGGAGCCGCTCGGGGTCTGGAAGCAGAGCCACGACACCCTAATCGTACTCGAAACGCCCCTGTGTCTGTGGAGGGGACTGGAGTCGCACGTAGTGGGCTAGAAGCACCAAGGCATTTGGAATCGAGCCGCCCTGGATTCCAGCAGAGTCTCTCCGTGGCCACGCCACTGGGGAAGGTCGGACCTGCCTGCTCCCAGGAGCAGCGGGGCACTTTTGCTCTCAGAGGGCAATGCCGCAGCCTTGAAAATAACCTTTTTATGAGATTGTGGCTTTATCAGTTACAGCGTGGAGTCCAGACAGACACCCGAGTCTGTCGCATCAGAATGGCTGCTGGAGGGGCCTGCGTCATCAATTCTGTGCTTCTGCTCTGGGCCAGTAGGCTCTGTGAAGCCGGGCCCGACAGAGCGACCCCAGCCCCCATTTCAAGCTATCTTTCTTCATGACTCTCGGTGGCAGAGAAGTCAAGTCGTGAAAACGGCCCCACAGGAAGGATTGTCTGAGGGACTGTGGCTCCGCGTTGTCCACGGCAGCAGTCGCCTAGGAGAGCAGGGTCACGCTGACACTGGACCAAGGGGGAGCACTTGGGAGCAGCCCGGGCACAGCCGCAGAGTGAAGGAGCCTGAGAGAGAACGAGAGAGAGAGAGGACGCCGTGCCTGTCTGGGTGCTGTGCCTCCCGCACGGCCGAGACCATTCTGTTCGCAGTGCCGAACGGAAACCTTCTTCCTGGGACATTGTGACCCAGTTCTTTGAATCTCTGTCAACAGAGTCGCTGGTCGACTTGACAGCAGTCAAGTTTCAGGAGGTTTGTCTTTTTCTTTTCCTAGATCATCAGACAAAAGCAAAACTACACACCCAATAGCTTTAGAGAATACTATCTGCAACACCGAGCCTCCGAGGGCCCCACACAACGGAACGAATGTGAAATCCAGGGGCCAGCCATGGGGTCAGCCGTGGGGCACCCTGCCCCGGCTGGGAATGAAAATAAAGCATTTAACTGCCAACTGTTATAACCTGTAAATGGTCAAATTCATTCCTGTGGGCTCCAAAAACACATGCAAAGGTCCTCACCACGACCCATTGTCCTGGTCACAGGTAAAGTGGCTTATTTGTTCCCTGGAAAACACTTGGAGCTATAGAAAGGCTGATTTTTTTTTTTTTAAAGCAATCCATGCAGGTTCAAGGGCCCCCAGGATTCAGGAAACCATATCCAAAGGTTACAAACTGAGGAAAGCGTAGGGAATTTTGATGCAACTTTTCAACATACAAATATGCCAGGCCTCAAATTCCCTGCAGGCAAAAACGGCCACCGAAGGCCAGGACGTGTACGGACTCGAGCGGAGCCCCGGAGAGTCGGTGTTCAGCCGACCCCGGCTGCCCCCCTTTTAATGGCGCACGGTAGGAACCGGTGGGCAAGGTGCCTCTCGGCGGATGGGACTCCCTCGTGTGTCACCCACAAAGAAAGACTGGACTCAGAATACCTAACAGCGGAAAAACACCTGGTCCCGAGAAGAAGTTGGATGCTGTTGTGAAACGCGGACATAAGAGGAACCACGTTGAAATGGAGCCGGGGCGCCCTTGAGGGCCCGCCTCTCACGACTTGCGCCCTGAAGCCTCGCGCTCTTCGACCCGGGCAGCGTCCCCTTGGGACTGGGCCAGACCAGCTCTGACTCACAGACAACGTTTGCAACAGCAACAGGAAGGCGGGCCTCCTGCCTGCAAGGGCTGATGACTTGGGATTTTAAACATTTTTTATTGTTATTTTTATTTGTTGTTTTTTTTTTGAATCATTGCTACTGTTACAGATGTCCCCCATTTGGTCCCCCTGTGCCCCCCCACCTGCGCTCAGCCCCCCGGCCTTCGCCACACTGTCTGTGTCCATGGGCTGGTTGCATGTACGTTCTCTGACGGATCTCCCGCTCCCCCGACGCTCGCCTCTGAGACTGGTCGGTCTGTTCCCTGGTTGAAGGAGGGGGACACCCTGCCTCTGGTTGCATTGCGTTCCTTAGTTTCTTTTGTTCGTTACATTCCACATACGAGTGAGGCCATGTGTGTCTGTCTTTCCCCGACTGGCTTATCCGTTGCGTAGCATAAAGCTCCCCCGCTCCGGCCTCGCCGTCGCTAAGGGTGGGGGTGCCGCCTTGTTGACGGCCGCGTCGCCTTCCATTGTGTATCCGTCTAACGGCGACTGGCGCCTCGCGAAGAGGGCTGCTCACGAATTAGAAATACACGTGCGTGCGTTTGTTTCTGCGCCCGTCTCGGTTTTGTATTTTATGACTATGCACTGGAGTAAATTTACATCGTACAAGTTACCGACGGGTAAACGTGCGTGTGAAATTAAATTTCACACGAACTGTAAATACTGATGGCCATGGCTCTGGCTGGTCATGTCTCTTTCTAGTAGTCCTCAAGAGTTTTTAAACTATTTTCATCCTGGGTCTCTTCTTTTCGTGGGAATTAGGCTGACGATAAAGCTTCTTCCAACAGAACCGCCCTGCTGTGCACTAACCCATGAAGTCGTGACTGGACCCGAGGTAACATTACGTGGCTGCTGTAGCCCCAGGCGCGGGGCTGCCCTGCCAGCCCCCGGGGGCTGACCACGAAATGCGCGGCACCGAAGTGCACGAGTGAGTGAGTGTGTCTGCCCGCGCATGTGCCCGTGTGGTTGTGTGTCTAATATACATAGATTTTTTACATAAAGTGGAATCTTTCTATTTAAAGAAATGGAACAAGAAATTCCCCTTCGATTAAGCCCTGACGCCTCTCTTGGACACCCATGTTCGTGTTCCCCGTGGCTCCTGGCTCTAACCTCCGAGCCATCATTATCATCGTCCACCCTGTCTGTCATTGTCCTCGGTTACGTCTGAGGGACTTTGGGGGCGCGCCCTCATGGGGGACAGACGAGCTCGCACAGCCTGCTTCCTGATGGAGAGGCCTGGCGTAAGGCCGGGCTGGCGCCTTGGTCCGGGCTGTGGCTCCGCGGGCGACGCAGCCCCACCCAGACTGAGTGGGCTCCTCGCCATTCCTCCGACGGTGTGAACAGACTGACCCTAACACCTGCCCCTTCCCCGCACCAACCCCGGTTCCGCATTTACCGCTCTCTTGTCTAGACACACGCACGCACGTGTACAAGCTCCAACAACAGTCTCTAAATAGATTGTGTTTAACTTTATAAAAGGCCTGTTCGCTGAAGCTACTCTCCTTGTCCGCACACACCACCTAACCATGTTGTCCGCCGCTGCTGGCTTTCCACTCCGTGTCCTGGCTCGTCGCGTAAATACCCCGCGTCGTTCCTCTCTCCCGGCCTGCGGCCGCTTCCAGCTCCCTGCCGTTGTGAGCGGTGGCGCCGCGCACGCTTCTGTGCGCGCCTCCCGGAGCGAGCGCCCCGGGGCCCCCCGAGTGCGCGCCTCGGGGCGGAGCTGCGGGGTCCCGGGTTGCGTTGGCTTTAAAAGGCAGAGACGAATCGTGTTCCGGCTCGCACTCCTTCCAGCCGGATTTGAGGAATTCTGTGAGCCCACGTCATCTCCAGCAGTGTCGTCAGACGTCTAAATGTTTGCCCAGCAACCGAGTGTAAACCGGAATTGAATTCTGCTGACGTTTCATTCTTTATTTATAATTTAAGAGTTAATTATCTGTTTTCTTCCACCAGAATATAATCTTCATAAAGCCCGGGGGGAGAAAAACTGAGTAGGCTTCTGATCTATTTACCTTCCCCCAGTTTCATGTGCCGGGACGCGTGCCTGAGGTTTGTCCTTAGGCGCAGCTCTGAAACCAGATCGGTTTCTCTTCTTTGGGCGCCCTGACCCTTGCTTTTAGTGTAACAGCGACTCTCTGAGGCCATCCGCAATCAGAGGGGCAAAGATCACTCCCCGTCTGATCTCTTTCGAGCGGCAGGCCGGCACAGCGGGGTGCGGGGCTCGAGTACAGGGGCAAAACTCCTTAGCCAGCGATCCCCGGGTCACAAAATGCCCTCAGTCTGCCGGCGACTCCAGCTCGGTGTCTCCAGGTCGTCCCTTGAACAGGTGCCCGGCCTTTGGACGAGAGAAGCTTCCATGACATCTGCTCGTCTCTGTAATATTGAGCTCCGGCGGCCCAGCCAGCCTTCCACGCCTGGAGATTTTAAAGTGCACAGCGGCCCCACCTTTGGTATTTTGGGGGCTCCTCTCCTAGGTCTGCGACCGCAACCTCATTGGAATCTGTCAGCCGTGTACATTTACTTTGAACTCTTACAGCGCCCTGAGCAAGGGCAGCAGGTTTCGTTTTTCTACCACAGGGTTGAAAAGTGTGCATTTATTAAGAAAACAAGGTTAGAGTGGGTGGCGATCCTTCCATCACTGTTTTCTCAAACGCGCAGTGAGGACCGCGCTGTGGTGTCCTGGATGGACTGGGGCGACCCCCTTCTCAGTCATCGTGCCGACGCGGGCGGGAGGCTGTGGCGGAGCAGGCCGGCCTTCAAAAGCGCCACCCGGTGGTGGCTGGGCTTAGTTCTCTGCAGCCTTGACTCTGCACTGGGCTGTGGGACGGACTTGGGCAGCAAGAAGGGGAAGTGGGAGCGAGCAGAGTCTAGCAAGGCTCAGTCATCGCATCTCCTAGGCGGCGAAGCCGAGGCACCGGCCCGGAGGTGCGCTCACCCTGCCTTCAGCCAGCTTCCCTGGCGGCCTCCCCGTGCCCCTCCCACGGCCGTCCTGCATCCGCAGGGCAGGGCGGGGAACCGTTCGCTTCGTCATTAAGTGGGAGAGATTTCTTTCTCTAGTGCATTTTCACTGACTGGCAACAGACGGGTAACCCCCCCCCCTCACATATCAGGAAAAATGACGTGAACCCTGGACGCGCTCTGTGCGGATGGAAACCAACCAAGTAATTCCCAATCCTAGGCGCAGCGCCTCTGTGCTATCACTAAACTTTTGTCCTTCTGTTTCATGATAGAGATGTGAGTGATACAACTGTTGGGTTTATGAATGTTGCCCCAGGAACGCTCACCAGAAACCAACGTGATCCCCAATTTCTTCCCGCTAAGTCACTGAAGTAGCTAAGCATTTAAGTTATATATATCATGTATATTTGATTGACACCATAAGGCTTTCATCTAAATTCAAAACCTAACTCCGTTTTGGATCCATTTGAGCATTTGTATCACATGGAGCCACAAGACTTGAATTCCAATCAGCTAGAGTGTGTGAGGTGGCTAGACCATCTCCAACAGATTACTGTGAAATTAGTTTGAATCAATAATCAAAAAAAAAAAAAGGCAGTCAAGCCTATTTTACTTTAATTTTGTCGTGAAATAAAATCAAACCATCACAACAAGAACTCCCTTCATCGCAAATATAATTTGCAGCCTCTACTAGATAGACGGGGACGTAGAGAGCAGTGAAAATCAAGAACATCGGAGGAAGAGCTAAGGGCAAAGGAAGCCAGGGAGACACAGCCAGCGCTGGGGAGGAGTGACGCCTGCTGAACCGGACGCTGTTGGCCCATTAATCCGAAAAACGCAGGGTTCCTTGTCCCAGGTCAAAGAAGTCGCGTCTCCCTCTTCAAAGGGAATGGCCTGGTGTGTGGTGGGGGAGGCACCCGTTCCTACTGGAAATGCTTCCCCAGGATCAACCCAGAAGATGAAACAGAAAAACGCATTTTGTCTGGAACCTGTGCCCGTCGCCACTGCCCCCTCCACCCCAGGGAGGCACCTTGGGGCAGGACGCACGGATGATGGTGTTCATGCCATGGCGGAGACCCCGGCTTTTGTGCACTCGCTGTGGGAAGCTGTCACTACGGCCTTGCTCCTGGAGGCCAGACCTAAAGTGTGGCCCCTCTGAGGTGTCCCTTTCCAGGGGCCTTACATTCGCAGGGATTTTTGCTCCAAAGGCGCTGCCTCTCTGCCTCCCCATCACACTTGCTGTCTGTCAAAGCTTCATGTAACAATCAGAGCCCCGAAGCGCCTTCCGGGGGACCAGTTCTCAGGGAGCAGTGAGCAGGGGAGGAAGGGGACCGGAAGATAGAGATGTGAGTGATACAACTGTTGGGTTTATGAACGTTGCCGCAGGAACGCTCACCAGAAGCCAACGTGATCCCTCTCTCCCACCTTCTTGCCACCACCCGAGCTCTCTGAGTGAAGATGAGAAGAGCCCCCGGCTCCCAGCATCTGCAGTCAGGCAGCCCAGTGTCCCCACGTGGAGATGTGTCCCCACGTGGAGATGCGTCCTCCTTGTTTCCTTTTCAACGGAACGCCTGACTTTCGCAGAACCTGACGGGATGTGGCCACTGAGGGTCTGTCCGGTATCACCTTCCCCCTCTTCGTTGGCCTCCAGAATTCTGAACACAGTGGACTCTGCTTTTCTCCAAAATGCACTTGGTCCCTTCTGTTCGGGGACTTGCCGGTCCCTAAGAATCCCCCGCCCAACACACACACACACACACACACACACACACACACACACACCCTCCTGCTCCTCCAACGAAGCCCAGCTCTTTCCCCAAAAATCTCCCACCATGCAGGCCACCTGCGGCCTCCTACGTCTTCAGTTTCTTACCAAGGGGAACGTCCCAGCAGGGTTCCAGGCCGGCTTGCAAGGCGGTTTCACAAAAGCCCGTAAGCAACTCGAAGACGAGAGCTTTGTCTTGCCCCTTCGTCCTGAAGAGCAGGCATGTTGTCGCTGCTGCAAAACGCCGTCCTCTTCGGGGAACCCAGCGTTGCCTTTTCTTCGTTTTGTGTTATCCTTGATACCAGTTCCGTTCTTGGGCAGAGGAGAAAAAGTGCTTGTTGATTAATGCCCATCGATGGAGCCCATTCTTCACCCTGACGCCAACTTGGTAAGCTCGCCACCTGCATTAAGATTGTAGAGATGGATTTTGGTAATATTTTGGTATAATTTTCCAGATGATGGGCTGTTGGGACTTATCAGTTTGTCTCCTTGTCTGTAAATACTTTTCCTCAATAAAAGAGCCATGGGCTGGCTTGGGAATGCAACACGAATTTGGTTCGTCCGGGAGAAGAGCTTCCAAGCGAAGCAGCAGAGCAGGTCCCCGGGCCGCAGGGGCCCTGTCCTCTCTCGGGGGTGCTGGCGAGGTCACTGGCCGTTTTGCGATGTCCCGTGCAGAGGAGTGGGTCTTAGGAGTCAGAGAAGACCGCCCCGATGGGAGCCCACTTAGCCGAGTCTCGCTCGGATCAGCAGGTCTCAGCCTTCTACACAACCGCCTACAGGGACGCCCACGCAGCTTGGTGCCCATGAGACTCCTCTCTGTGCCCAGGAGGCCTGGGAAGGAAGGTCAGTGTAGTTTTGGCTCCGCTGCCTCGTTTCTGTGAAAAACAAAGGGAGAAGGTTTGGCGGAACCTCCATTTACATGGGACAGGAGGCTCAGGGGAGCGCACCTCTCTCTCTCCTCCTCTTTCTCGTTCATGGGACATCAGCTCGGCCTTCTCATCTGGGTCGAGGATCAGCGCAGAAGCATAAGGGGTTTCACCTGAATCATATACATCAAGTCCAGACAACCCGTAGTCAGCCCGCGCTTGCAGGAGCCAGCGGGTGCTTGGCTTTCACCGCGGTTAGTATTGCGGGGGGCGCACAGGTCCCTGGGCGTGGTCGAGGCCAGGGCCGAGGTCCGCGGAGCGAGCACGGTGGTCCTCAGCACGCAGCCTTCCCCCGGAGACTCTGGCCGCGGCCCCAGCCAGGAACGAGGGTGCGCGGTCCGGGTCCCAGCCCCTCTCGGTGCCTCCCGCCCCAGGCACCGCGGAGAAAAAGCCTCGCCTCCACCTCACGGCCCACGGCACAGTGTTTCCGTGAAATACGCTGTTGCCCAGGGCGCTCCGCAGGCGGCCTGTTCCCATTCCCGTGCCAAGGACGCAGCTTGTCGCACGGAGCGTGACCGGCTGCGCAAACACGGGTCTGACCAGGACTCGCTGAAATGGGCAAGAGCGCTGCCCCAGCCCCCCGTCCAAGGTCACACCCCGAGTCCCGCCCCGATTTCCGCGGTTGCCCCCCGCCCCCCGGCGCATGTCCGCGCAGAGCTGAGTGCACGAGCAGCAGACGGAGACGGGCAGCCTACGAGCGTGTTCGCCGGCACCACGGAGTGCGTTTTCGTGTCCTGTCCCAGCAGGGAGAACGCGGGGCCATAACAGGTGAAAACAAAGGCCACAGGGAAGCGCCCTTCCCTCCACGAGGCAGGAGCCACCTCCACGCCCGAGCGCGGTGGCCACGACACCGGCCCGTGTCAGGTGCCTCTCAGGGCGCAGGGCTCAGTGGGACGGGCACCGAGTGGGTCTCGGAATGGGACCAGGCATCTCGTGCGGCGACAGAACACAGCCCTCTGTCCCCGCGGTGGAGGAAGCTGGGCAGGAAGATGACAGGCTGGCTTAAGAAATGTCACCTCGTTTTGCATTTCGGGGTCTTCCTAGGAAATTGCAATTTGCCTCTTTTTGCTCCGATATTTCATATCATGTACAGTACAGTCCCATTCGGCAATTTAGACCCGTAAGTTAGGTAAACACTGTAATTAACAAAGCAAATATTAAAGTATTAATAATAGCCACTATAGCCCTCAAGCCCTTCTTTAGCTTCCAAACCAAACCACGTCTCCTCTGCCTGTGGACTGTCTCCCTGGGTGCAGGATTATTCCGAAGTTCACCGCGAGGCTCTTAAGAAAGCCAGGCCTCCGCATCCCCTTCCCCCCGCACGGACGTTCCCCCGCAGGGAGCGCTGTCTTAGCCCGCCTCTCAGCCCAGCCCGCAGGCCGGCTCCCTCTCTTAGTCATCCGACCCCGTGGGCCGTCCACCCACCCTGATGGTTAGAGTTGGAAGAGATCTTAGAGGTCGGTCCAGTCCCTTCCTCCAAAACGTGGGCAGCGATTCCCTGGGCGTGAGCGGCGGGCTGTGGTGTGTGACCGCCCCAGAGCCGACCAGCCCCTGCCACCTCCGCTCAAGAAGCACCCACTCATCACCTCCGGGGCCCACGTGCACTGTGACCACTAACATGTGCTGTGAGCCGAGAAACGGGGTCCCACCCCCCAGCGGCTCGCAGCCTAGAGAGGGAGCTCGGCAAGTTAACAACGGCGACGTGCCGTGATCATTGTAACGAGAGAGAAAAATCCACTGGGGCCACTTTTCAGCACGCTCCTTACTTCTGCTTATAACCTTTACCTGAGCTCGGAATTATGCATTTTATTAGTATAAATATATATTTCATTACCCACCCCCGCCCCGCCCTGTTAGAACGTAAGCTTCGTGAGAGAAGGGACTGAACTTGAGCAGCACGGTCTCCAGAGGCCAGAGTCCCAGACACGCGTGCACTGCACCAGTGTGAGCCGTCAGGGAGCTTTAGAAGGGCGCCCTGGCCAGGTGAGCCACACATGAGAAAAGGAAGGTCCGGGGGGACCGGCAGCCCCTGAAAAGGCGAGAGGCGAAGGAGCCGCCCACGCTTCGGCTTGGAGAGGACGCAGTGCGGGACGGAGGGGGGCGGGGGCGGGGCGAGGCTGGAGCCCCAGAGCCTCGTGCTGAGTGGGGGTGTGGGTTTCCTCGTCGCTACAGGAGGGCCTGGGTGTCGGTTCCAAGCAGGAGCTGAGGCGCACAGCGGAGTGGGGCGCGGAGAGACAGCTGACGTGGTGACGAAGGCCGCGGTGTGCGGGTCCAGCAGGGAGGGTGAGCACACGTGGGAGGTGCAAGGAACCGTCCCTGCCTCCCAGACTTCTGGCTGGACTGGGGGCAGGACGAAAATGGGGACACAGCATACCGGACAGCTTCCCGGGCTCTTTGGAGCACATGATATCAAAGTTCTCTTCGGATGCCCGGCATGGTGGCCATTACGTAATTCTGAGTTCAACAGACAGGCTTGGGCTGATCAACATGTAGATAAAAATGTGTTGGCCAAAAAGTCCAATTGGTTTTTTCCGTAAAATAAAAGACATATTTTTTTCATTTTCACCCATAATTTTATTGATTTGGGTATTTTGAGTATGTCACCTCTCTTCCAGGTGGTATAATATTGATTGTTCTCAATTAATGTCTCGATTTGCTCGCTATCAACTTCAGCTGGTCTACCCGACCGTGGAGCATCGTCCAGCAAGAAATCTCCAGCACGAAACTTTGCAAGCCACTTACGACACGTTCGATCAGTCACAGCACCTTTCCACACACTGCACAAATCTTCTTTTGCATTTGTTGCATTTTTACCTTCTTGAAATAATAAAACATAATATGCTAAAAATATTACGTATTTGCTTCCATCTTCAGCATTAAAATGGCTGCACAAAATCTCACCAATTTTGATAAGTATTTTTAAGGCACACTGATATGACAGCTGTCACAATACAATCTAACAAAACTGTTTCGAATGAAGTTAAAGACAACTAAGCACTACTAGAGCCATCTTATGGAAAAAAACAACTTTTTGGCTAACCCAGTAAATAAAACTTGAGCAGGAATGATTTCCAAAAAGCACATGTAGAATGAAAAGATAAGAGCACCGAAGACCAGAGGCAGTGAGAGGCAGTCAGAGAGGGAGGGGGAGGGAGAGAGCCCAGGGCGCAGCCGCGTATGGAAACCGTGGAGGGAAGGATCTCAAGGACAGACCGTGTGCACAGGCAGTTAACCGGGCTGCGGTGGCACGGCAGGGCTGCGGTGGCATGGCGGGGCTGCGACATCTCCTTCCTGCATTTACAGTGCAGGTCACAGGCGATGTTCGACGGGAGCCGGCGAGAGCAGAGAGCAAAGTGAAGCCGGAAAGCTGTCTTGCATGTCAGGGCCACCCTACTTAGTGTGATATTGTCTATTTATTATTCTGAATCAAGTCTTCCCTTCACATAGATGGTTAAGTATCTGGAGAGAAAGGAAGTGCAAATTTTATGAGTTTCCATGAAAAACTGTAGTAAATATTTTATTTCATTTCAACAAATATTTATCAAGCATCTGCTAGGTGTCGAGCTCAGTGCAAGGGGCTCAAAGAGAGTTAGGGAGACACACCCCGCAGCTCGGGAAGGGCTGTAGCCAGGTGCGCCGGCTGCCATGGCAACGGGGCAGGCGAGACTGTTGGCTTTGCCGAGGCTAGTCAGGAAGAAGAGGCACTTTCACCAGGACTGTGAAGAATTGATGAGGCGATAGGGCCCTCCTTCTGTGATGCGCAGGGGACATGCTTCTGAAAACAAAGGGACTCGGAAATGATGAAGCAGAATGACCACCTTGGGGACCCAGTCCCCGGTGCCCATCCCAAACCTCACACACCCAACCAGCTGTTGGAGCCTCTGTCACTCTCTCAAACATGACAAGTTTCCAGGCAGAATCTGAGTCGCATGCTGTTCGTACAGTGGCAGGTCAGCCCTCCCTCCCGTAGGGATCCACGCGATGTCCTGGATAAGGGAAAGGCCGCCTCCCGACCCCTGTCTGCTGAGCCCGGCTTTCCAGTTCATTGGCTGTTACCTGGAAGGCGCCAGGCGACATAGAAAGCCTCGCGGTCTGGCTTCTCGGCAGCTTTGCCGGACCTCCAGTCGCACCACTTCTATTCGTGCTGTCAACGAGGAAGGGTCCGAGATGTTTACCAAATGATAAACTAGCGGAAGAAGGAGAGACGAGAAGGAGTGAAGGTATAATTAAAGACAATACAGAGTGGCCCTCCCGGTGGCCTCCGGGAGAAGTGGACTTGGAGCCCGACATTGTTTCTACCTGACGTCGATGCAGAAAAGCCATTTGCTCTCCTTCCCCCAGTGGAAGCTCTTCAAAGCCAAAGTGCACCTGGTTTGTAAGTCAGTTTCCAACCATCTAACGTTGGAGGCAAGTACAGGTTAGAGCAATAAAAAGGCGTTTCCATAAAACGCTGGAGTCGGGAGTAACCTTACTAAAATATCTAGGATAGCTTCCCGATTTCTGTACAATCCAATAAAAGGGAAAATTGACAACAAAAATTAAAACATAAATCAGTAACATTGTAGAGTAACTCATGTGCCATTAACATATTTAATATTTTATTTTCACTCAAGAGTTTACTTTATTGATGCGTTGTGTTTGGAGCCCGGCAGTGTGGATCTAACCGTTCACCGAAACTCTGCTGAAATCATTAACGTGTCATAACAAGTCAGGTAGAGAAACCATGGAGAGACTATTAAGAATGTAATAGTTCTAGTTCATGGGGGAACGCTGATCCCATGGAAGCACGGAAGTTGTTATTATGATTAAGAACATAGGAGAAAAGAAATGAGAAGTGGGAGATGCATATTAAAAATACGGTATAAAACACAATTATTACAAATTTGACAGTGAGTAATGCAGTAAAATGTTAGCTCACCTTCCTTGGAAACAACTTCTTGCCAGTGTGAGCATTTTTACGGGGACCTGTCGCCCAGGGCGGGGCATGCACGGCCTGGCCGTGGACTCCCCCAGGTGCCCTCCGACCCTGTGGGTTCACCCTTCCAGGAGCCCCCGTCGCCTCCCGTGTTTTCCTGCTTCTTCCTGGGTTGCAGGAGCCTTGCCCCCAGGTGTTCAGAGCATGAGTCCGGCAGCCTCGGGTCTCCGGGAACCCGCTTCCGCACACCTGACATTCAGGGACAGCCTCCCCGAAATGGGGCTCTGACCAACCGAAGGGTCTCCCCACGGACTGAGCTTGGACAACAGTGACAGAAGTAACCTTAGAGGGTGGGATAGATTATGTCCGTTCTAACAGTGCAACCGTGATGACATAAAATGTAAGGGGTTAAACTAAGACCCGATAGACGGAGGAACTAGTAGAGCTGCTACGAGAGTACTTTCAGGCCACTTAGGACTGGATGAAAAAGGGTTAGCGGAAGGCGATCGCACAGCCTTTAAATACACAGCCCCCTCCTTGAGGAGCGGTTGGATGCTCTGGACTATGGGTGCGTAACGTGCGCCTAAGAGAACATGTACTTGAAGTGGCAGCACGGACGTGGTGTTAGGGTTGCACCCACAAAGCACTGCACAGTAACCGGACCCCTCCGGGGCTCGGACCCCTCCGGGGCAGTGTCTCTCAGCCTCCACACTGGACACTTTAGACCAGGCCGTTCTTTGTTGTTGGCAGGTGCTGCGTGTGTCACAGAAAACCACATTCTAAACGAAGGATAATATTTGTACTTTATTGGTTCGTAATACTAAATTATCTTGAGGGACTCGTGATCTATTAAATGACAAACCAATCTCACACAGAATTGCAGAACCACTTAAAGAGAGTTCTGATAATTTTTCAAATGGAACTGTTACCAATAGATATTTAGGCTGTAGTCATAAAGATATAAATATTTGTCCATCAGTTACTGGTTGCTTAAATGGGCATAATTTCTAACAAATGGTCTTTTCAGAGGGATACAGGCCAGATGTAAATGTGTTCTTCCCAGTCATCTGTAAGATGTAGTATGAACATTTTCTTTTGTAAATAAAGTCATCAGATCACTCATTTTTCAAAAGCAAGGGAGTGAGAAAAGAGGGTTAATAAAGGCTCTCAAGTGTTTGGATTCCAGCAAGGCATTGATAGGAAAAGAAAATACGGGCTGGGAAATATACAGGTAAGTGGTTTATATCTAAAAAGTTTATACTACTGATCACTATCAACTCAAAGAGATTAATCAGTATAAAACAGGTCAGTGCACGTGTCGCCTTCTCTCACCCCCTGATCTATCGGTGATTTGAACGAAGATCCCGAAACCGTGCCTGTGAGTCTTCGTTTCTCCCATTCTCTTCTAACCACGCCCACTCTCAGTCCATCCGAGCGGGGCACCTGGAGCGGCCTCTCTAACACGTGCTCTGGGCACCTCTGTCTGCGGCTGAAGCCCCAGGTAGACGAGGTCTCCCGCAGCCCAGAGGGTGACACCCCACAGTAGCTGCCTGCAGCCCTGTGTCCTGATCAGGTCTTCCCGCTGTGTGCATGCAACCCTGCGCCCTGGCTCTCTGTGGGTCCCATTCCCTCTTCTTACAAGAACACCCGATAGGCCCTGGCTGATGTAGCTCAGTGGACTGAGTGCCAGCTTGCAACCCAGAAGGTCGCAGGTTCGATCCCCACTCAGGGCACATGGCTGGGTCGCGGGCCAGGTCCCCAGCTGGGTGTGCGAGAGGCAACCAACTGACATCTCTCGCACTGATGTTTCCTTCCCTAATCTCTAAAATAAATAAATAAATAAATGCAATCATTTAAAACAAAAAAAGAACACCATCCAGCTTAGATTAAATCCAAGGCTAGCTTCCATCTTCTTTCAAGGCTTTCTCCCCAAATGGCCCTGCTCCGCAGTGCTGGGGGTCAGGGCTCAGCCTGCGGGTTGGGAGGGGACACAATCAGACCACAGCAGAGTCCGGGCGGCATCGGTCAGTGTCTACCTCCCTGTCCCCCAGAGCCTGGTGCCTCACGGAGGGAGGACCCTGGAGAGAGCCGGGGAGGCGCCGGAGGCCCCCGTGCCTGGGACAAGCGCCAAGCGGCTTCACTGCCAGGAGCTCCTTCGCTTCCCGAGGGCTGTCCCACACGGGAAGGTCCTCGCCAGTTTGTTCCGCTCCAGCCCCGACCCCGTTAAAATGAGGCTTCACGTGCAGTTGGTAACCGGAGGAAGGTTAACCGCCTGTTCCAGGGCCGCTTTTGGCGAAAGAGCACGCGCAGTTCTTCCATACACTCAGGACGGGTCCACCTGCCCTTCCAGTTTGCACGGTAGTACGGGAGTTAACTACGCATTTCTTCGATCGAGGAAGATCTTTTTTAGGTCTAAGGTGGTCGTCTCCAGGTTGAAAGTTGGAGCCATGGAGAAAGAGACCTGGAGCTAACTTTCTTCCACAGAAAAGAAGGGTGGGGAGGGGAATGTAGAGGACTTAGCCAAAGTTTTACTTAAAATTCTAGACTTTTAACTTCTGCCGCTGAGTTTAAGAACATAGGAAATACATCTTGTGTCTGAATGAATTAAAAGCCGAAGCCTTTCCAAATTGTTCTGAGCCATGTTTTCACGACGTTAATTTATATAAGCTGTTCAGACCTCGTCTCAGATCACATCCGTCATAATAATGGTAACACTTTCAGATCTGGGACACAATTTGTCATTTGAAAGAAATGCATGGAATGCTATATTTAAGACACCTTATTTTAAATTACCACAAATCTCTAAAGCAAACAGCCCTGCCCTCAGGCTACATTTGTTAATTCTCCATTAAAATGCGCCTGCTCTCGGGATTCTAATGAGCACAAACCCACCCACTTACCGTGAAGTCATTATTAAATATTGATCAGAACCCGAGCTTCAGTCTAGAGGTACAGTATGTAGCTCATCAAAGCTTCAAGGAGAAGTCTTTGTATTATAAACACGTTTGGGGGCTTTCTAAGCAAGTCATGTAAAGATTAGTACTTAGTTTTTAAACTATGCCTTCAGCAAAATGAGGTTTATTTGAGCATGGTTTGTGCTATCAACACATGAAACTGGGACAGTCCCAGGAATATATCAACATTAATACAAGAAAAAGAGTTTTGTCTTATTTTAAGGAAAAAATATATTCATGACACCTGTTAGAGACAGGAAGACTCCATTCGGCAGGGAACAATTGTGATAGTTATAGGGACCAGGGCACTGGGGCCTTGAAGTGAAAGAGAGATTGGATTCAAGTCCAAAACCAACAAGAAAAAGCAGGAATTTACAGTCAGGAGGTGGAGGGCGGGGAGGTGGCCATGGGAAATCGCCGAGAGGAAGCCTCAGGGTGAGGTGGGTTCTGACCGCAGCAGCCTGACAGGGCTCCCGCAAGGGTGCCTGTCACAGGGGTGGGGGTGGGAGATGATGGGGAACCCAGTCAAGTAAGTTAAAGATGGCTGGACTGGCCTGCCGGGGCTCTTGCTAAAAGCCGGCAATGCGGAGACCAACGCGGGGCTCCGAAAGCCGAGGGCTCGTTGGAGCAAAGCTCAGAGGAGCCTGGTTAGGGTTTAGTCAAGGAGGGAATCATTGTCAAAACCCAAGTAACATCTGTGAGCATTTGAGATAAAAATTGCTGTATTGCTTTTCTCCTTCTCCTCACCCCCCTTTTTACCTCTTTCCCTGCGTAACGTTCCATACCTACCAATTACTGAATAAGTCTCTTTTTGGGTTTGATTATAAAATCCTTTATCCACACTGAAAATTAAAACAAGTCCACCGCTCTCTTGCATGGGGAACATCAACCTCGTTGACTGGAACAGAGAGCAGGAATGACACAGCGCGTGGGGTTGTGTGGAAGTTCCCTTCGTGGGACCCTACTCCCCCTCGTGCTCCTTAGTCAAGCAAAATGTCATGGGAAAGAGTTGAAAAACCGGAAAAATTATTTTCCTTCCCTTTGTTTATCATGCATTCTACCCAACACACACAAACAAGTAAATAAAAGAGCAATGTGAAAAGACCCTCTAAAAAAGCGAAACATGCTCGGTTCCCCTCTGTTCCGGTCTCCGGGGCCCAGAAAGAAATTTTCTAGGATGCAAACAGTAGGGGAAATTTTTTACACCAATGGGAAACTGTGCACGATAGTGCTTTCTGATATAAAAATATGCTCATAGCGCACCCTTTCCCCTCCTTCATCTGACGGTGGGACCTCGGAGGTATTTTTACAGTGCTGCGTCCTGGGCGGCTGCGCGCGATGCAGATTTTCTGTCTAGAGACGGGCAGATTCTGTCTTGCCTGGTAGAGGCCCAGTTGTCTTCCTTCCCAGCCTGCGGAAGAGCCAGTTTTACCTCCATTTGCATATTCATTTCAACATTCTCCATCTATAAAAATGTTCATGTTTATACTTGTACTGCAATTAAGATTTTACCTTTTTTTTTTTAAAGGGGTCTTTTAACAGACCTCTGCATGCCTCTGCCCTGTTTACACTGATTGCCTAAGGTCCCCCATGGTCCTACCCCCTCTCCTGGCAGCTCAATGGCACGGAACCGTTCACAGTTGTTTTCAGCACTCCATGCTCGTTTGCATCTTCAGGACTTCGCAAGGGCGGTTCCTCGTTTGAAACGCTCCTCCTGCCCTTCCCATGTGCAGCCCCTGCTCAAGGAGCACCCTGTATTTTCACAGCCTTGCTTTTACATGAGCTCTTCCAGGGGACGTTTCTGGGTTCCCACGTGACCGGAGCCCGCCTCAGCCCACGACAACAGCGCACAGGGACAGCGTTAGGGACTGCGGTTCGTTCCGAGGGTGGCGGTCGGGGCCATGCTCGGAGATGAGGCCGAAAAGGAACGGTCGCTGAGTAACGGATTTAGCATGTCCGGGTGCACAGAAGTGAAAGTTCCGCTCGGGTGTGTAAGAGGGGAAAAAAACATTTTCTCTCTGCGTATCTTAGGTTCCCTGGCTGGGACTACGTAAAATGAGACTGACGCAAGACAGGTCAGCAAGAGATAAAACAAACAGAAGTTTGCTAACACATTAGCACACATACACTGAAGAACGCAAAGGTGAGTGACTCCAAGCGGAGGTCGGAACTTGGGCTGACACAGCTTCCTACCAAAAAACAGCGACGTTTTAGAGAGGGGACAAACAAAGGACAATGACTTTGGTTTTCTAGGGCAGCACCTCGTGTAAAGGCGAACACACGGAGAACCAGTGGCGGGTCAGGGCTTCATAAACAAGGCTGGTTATGGGAAGCCCTCCGACACGGTCCCCAGGCTGATAAGTGTCTAGAATTGTCTCCAGAGATAAAACTTTGGTCTTTCCTGCTGGAGAAGGAGCGGGGGGCGTCTTTACAAATTAATATCTCGCACTTAGGCGAACAGTGGGAGGGCAGAGAGCTTCCCTTGTGTCGGCTTCTCAATTGCCTGCCGCTCCAAAGGCCCCTCGCGCCTGTGGCGGACTTCGGGGCGCCCCTTCTGTTCCCCTTCGTCTCCGAGCAGGTCAGGACACAACGGCAGGATTTCTTGCTCGCCGGGTACGTACTGCAAACGACATAGAAGAAGTCTGACAGAAGCAATATGCTAATGAGGGGACTGAACACAAACGGGCGGGAAAAGCAGGAAGATTTCTCTTGGAAAACAATTCAGGAGGAAGGGAGGCAGGGCCGGCTCTGGGGGCCCATGGCTGCCTTCAGGTCCCCGTGATTTCTAAGCCACGGGATGGGGAGGGGAAGGGGAGAGTGGGTGAGCTGAGTTTTCCGCCCCTTCCCGTTGCGAATTTCTGTGTTCTGCCGCAAGCGGATTGGTGCCCTCTGATGGACTGCACCGCACACAGGTGCCCACTTTAAGCGCTGATGAGTAGACCTCCTTCCTTCTCTAGACTGAGAGCCCCTGCCAGCAGGAGGTCGCCGCCTGACTCCTCAGTGTTCATCTTTCGTCCCCTTCGTACAGTGAAATGGATGCACGTGCCTCGCTCCTGACCTGACATGTAACCCGGGAGCAGTGCCAGGCTCGCCCCCTGCTGGCTGGGACGAAGGACAGCGAAGGGCTGGGCGTGCAGAGCGCAGGCGGAGGGAGCAGGCAAGAGAGCGGGCGACACTGACTACACAGTGACCACCCTCACTGAAAACATGGCCTGGCTAGAGTGTGGGTGCTGGGTCCCATGCACCCATCTGTTCATGCACTCAACACGCGTCTCACTAAAGCCCTTCCGCACACCCGAAGCTCCCGGGGAAGGAGACACGCCAAGTGCCCTGAACTCATCGAGCCTCCAGGCTCGTGGGGCCGTCGGGCAAGAGGTGCACAGAATTCAGCACCACTGAGAGCCGCCTGCCTCCCTGCCGCCACCTAGCAGCCGCTGGAAGGTGACAGGCTGGCAGGAAAAGATCCTCCCTGGGCGGTTACAGGAGTAGCCCGGCCCCCGTCTGTAGCGTGATCGGTGCCTTGAAACTCGCCTCCCTGTCGCCGGCTCCTCCAGGCGCCCTGCAACCAAGCTCGCGGCTTTTCTGAATCTTTGCTGAAGTGCTCGGGGCCGAGAGGCTGTAAGAACGGGAGCAAAATTATAAGTGGTTGCTTTTGTAACCCGTAACTAAACAGAGACTGTCCCAGTGATTAATTTGTTTAATATTCTTAGCGTCTCGGGACAATTACATTAATAAGAACATGGCGCCCCACCGTCGTGCCCAGCAGAAAGACCCGTCTCCGCCCCAGGTTGGCGTAATCAGAGCCCAGTGACTGACACCATTGTAAACGCACTAGACGTTTTACCAAACTGAATACAGTACCTAAAAATTAATTCCAATGGCTCCAGGCTGGAAACAACAGAATCAATGATGAAAAAAAATTATTTTATTTGGAATAAGAAAGCAAAGGTACCAAAGGGGAGTTGTGGTGTTTTTTTTTAATCTGAATTGTAATAAAACTATAAAGGTCTTTAAAATAAAAATCTGAACACCGTATAGTCACATTTTGATCCCATCTTATAAAGCAATCCTCTTTGTTAACTTAGGGAGAGGATAAAGTTTCTAAAACTGCACACTAGTCTAGAACCCTCTTCCTTTCCGGTAGATGCGATAACTGGTTTGTGAGCCATCAGAGGAAGCGCCATTAACCTGTTGACACAGAGACGACGCACCCTGCCGTGCGCACCCCACAGACAGGGGACGCCGTTGGCGAGCTTTCGATGGCCTTTTTATGGTCTTCAATGTCAAGTACCCCAAAGAGAAATTTCCTCGTGGGGGCCATGCAAGTGTTCAGCAAGTACGGGCTTAATGATTGGATAGTGTGTGTGAGAAGAGAAGTTGGGGGTAGGTCTGAGGGTGGGGTCATATAAGGCTAATAACGTATGTCCTAACGACGACTCTTCTTGCCCCAAAACATGCCGACATTTAACATGGGAAGAAGATAATGAACGCCCGTCGCATTCACTCAACTTTGTTTAGTTGCCTTGAAGATTCTCTGCATTTTTATCAAGTCCTTGAAAACACTGAGAAATCTTTGTTTCGCCCCCTCGCACGATGGTTCCGTCCTCCACGTGTGTCGCCTCACTAGATGAGGTGGTTAATGCCACGTGCCCGCCGGGCCGCGCTCGGATGAACCGCGATTTCTGGGTGCGCCTGGGAGGGCGTTTCCGGGAGAGACCAGCCTGCGAACCAGCAGACTCAGGGGGGCGACCACCCTGCGGCCTGTCTGGGGCCCGAGGAGACCCTGCAAGCCCAGGAGGGAGGGAGGGATTCGCCCCGTTTGCTTCCTGCCTGCCTGGGGAGTGGAGATCTCAGTCCTCCTCTGTCTTTCAGGCCTTTGTCGCCGTGGTTCTCAGGCCTCTGAACCGGGACTGAGCCACACCACGGGCTTTCCTAGGTCCCCAGCAGCTGACGGCAGGCCGTGGACCCCCAGGCGCCCCAACCTCTGAGCAAGCCCTCACCATGCCGTCTGCAGGCACGCATGTCCTGCCAGTCCCGTCCCCAGGGTGGCCCTGACTGGGCCGCACAGCCTCGCAGCTGGGAAAGCCCATCCCCTTGACCCGGTGGGATTTAGCAGTCGGTCCAATGCATGCATTTGCCCTTGTGCCACCTGCGTGACCCGGGACGTTGCAAATCACGGCTCCCCTTTAACCAGTCGCCGCCAGGGGCCGCCTCTGTGCATGTTGCTGCACTTCGAGCACAGCGGCGCCCTCAGGCGGCGAGGGAGCGCAAGGACGCGGGGTCTCCCGGCTTCCCCTGGAAAGTCGCGCTTGCTCGTGGCAGAGCGGGCTCAGCTACCCAGGACGTTTGGGCCCAGCGGGGGCCCCTCCTGCCCTTGGAGAAAGTGGCACCAAAGCTTTTTTCAAAATTAACGCCCAGGAGCCCGTGGGGAGCACCTTGGGCAGCTCCCCAAATTCCTTCCTGGGATGCGCCCCTCATTTTCTTTCCACTCTAATGAGAGAAGGATGGCGCAGCCCCCTGTCTCTGCGGGGCCCGGGTCGCGGGCAGGACCGAGCGTGCCCCCCAGGTGCGCTCCCGCGGCTAGAGCCTCGGCCCCTGCCCCGCCCGTGCCAGCGAGGAAGCGCTGGGGGGCCCTCCGCGCAAGGCGGGCAGCTGCCAGGGAGACCTCCCTCCCTGCGGTCACCACGTTAAAGGGTGTGAGAAGGGGACCCCACCCAAGAGCCAATGAAGTTGTTGACAGGGATGGTCCATTTCAAGTATTGTCACTGGGAACCAGGAAACCCAAACTTACCGTCATGTTATATATTTTTATACTTTCACATTGTTAAAACTCAGGGTTAAAAAAAAAGGTTGATTTAAAAAAATCACTCAATGATCTAAAATTGTATTGATTTCTCTTGTTCTTTCAAAATAAATCCGACCTGTGCAAAACCAGTTTCTTTTCTTTTTTCTTTTCTTCCTTTCTAATTTGGATACCTTTATATCTTTTCTTTTTTGTTGTATATTTTATTGATTATGCTTTTACAGTTGTCTCATTTTTTTCTCCCCTTTATTTAAGATAGGTCAAAACTTAGATAGTCATGGAATAGGGTGACAGAGTGTAATTTAGTTGTGTTCCTTTAAGGAAACTAGTTGGGTGGGCCCCCGGGAACCCCCACTCTCCCCATCCTGGCTCCCTCCCTGCCGGGCTCCCTTCCCAGGAGCTGACCCCAGAGGGACAGCCACACACCCCACAACCTGGAGACAGGATGTGGGTCGCCCCACCAACACTCTTCATGGCGAACCCCATCTGAAAGAAGTTTACGGGGGAGGACGGTGAAAGGTGTTGAAATACCCGGATTCACCCCAGACCTTCGTGGCGGAAGTAGCCCTTTCACAGGTGCAGGAAGAGCGTCGGCCCTTCGGTTAAACTAAATTGTTCTAAATTGAAAAAACGTGGAGTCTCCGGGCCCCCAGGACAGGGCTGGAGAGGGAGAGGCAGCGACTACTCCGGCCGCCTCAGCGTTCTAACCTCCTCTCCACTCAACTGCCCACATAAGGTCGGCTTTGTTTTTTGACAAAGCAAAACCCCCAGGTGCGACCAAAGTAATAAATAGGCACGCTTTTTTTTTTGCTAAGAACTAATTTAAAATGTCATTTGTTGACAAAGAAATGTATATCTAATGGCTGAAGCTTGTTTTTCGCTAAATAATTTTCACTTGCCTTATTTTGGGAGATGGTTGTTGTCTTAATACATCACAGGGAGACTGTCTCTGAATTAAGAGATAACTCACCTTTCCTCCCAAAGAATTTAAAAATCCATTAATTTTAATAATTTCTCAAAAAGAAAAAAATCTCTCATTTTCTTTTGTAACTGCAACAGTTATGTGGAAAAAAATAAATTACTGTTTTAAAATGTACAGTGCATGTCTTCTGAGGAAACCCCAGTACCTGGGCATCTGCCTGCGTTGTAAACAACGCGACCTTACAGGACCCGCGCTTCATAAAAACCACATTTTAAAGCGCAGTTTTTGTGCCCAAAGATTTAAATCAAAATGTAAATAAAATCCACCATATTCACATTTTCCTACCCCCTCTCCCTGCTCCCAAAGTCCAAGATACTTTTCTTCATGTGAAATAACCGAAATCTCTTTAGCTTTTCCTCAAAGGGCCCATTTCCTAAACTAATCATTTTTAGTCATTCTCTTTGGAGCTCTCTCCAAATTTTCTACATCTTGCTTCAGAGAAAGGGCCTCGGATTGGTCCCCACTCTCCCATAAAAACCTGATGGATGCCGACCATTGAAGGAGCTCCCCGTTCTGGCGTGTCTGAGGCCTGAACACAGCGTTCCTACCCATCTTCCCGCTTGATTTGTTCCTGGTAACACCCTGACAGTGACTCGTGCCCTGGGCCAGTTCTCACCTTGAAACCCCTCTGCGGGCTCTGGGAATATCTGGGTCCCCCCCAGGTCCCCCAGTCTTCCTCGACCTCGCTCTTCTCATGTTTTGTGAGAATCCACATAGTGCCTGCAATGCTTCATAGAAACCTCCTTAACATTTCTCTGGTGTAGGAAGAACGTTTTAATTAAATTAAATATTTAACTTACATATAATTGACGTTTATTGTATATACAACCTATAATTCATATTTTAATTAAAATTTTAAAATTTGACTTTAAAAATAATGTTAAACTGTAATAAACCTCATTCAATATTTTCACAAAATAAAACCGTCCACAATCAGGGCTCCACGGCCTCCTGTTCACCGGTGGGAAGAGTTGACATCCCGCTTCCCACCTGCCCCATCTAACACTAGGTCTAACAAATCAAAGAGGAACGTGTGTTATTTAATGTTGCAAAGTGTCCCTCTCCTGCGTGCATGACAGCAGGGAATGGCATTTTTCCTCGGGTGCTTCCAGAATGACATTGGGCACAAGGAGAAGCATGAAGACAGAGGCTCGGTTCTCCCGGAAACACAACTTTGCTGCGAAGAACCCCCCGCCCTCGCGCTGTCTGCCAGGACCGACGGACGGTCTAACCTGGGGGTGTTCCCCGCAGAGGCCTGGGACAGGGGACCCAGACAAGAGGGCAGGTCTAGGAATCAAATTGCCGAAGCAAGCTAGTGGCAAGGCCCAGGGCCTCGTGAGCTATGCTCAGAAGGCAGGGACAGCTCCCTCCGACTCAGGGAGGACAAACGTGTAACCGCCCCTCACCGAGTTTCCCCCTCAGAAGAAACGCCAACCCCTCTCTGGGCAGAAATTTCAGTGCTGACTCCAGAGATGACCCCACACCCACTCTGGAAGCACTGTGTGCCTCCTGAAAGAGAGAAGGCACTCGCCGGCTGTAGCCATTGGCAATGTCTTCTGCGAGTCCGCTGCATTTCCAGGAAAAAAATTACACCTGGGAAGGGAGCGCGCGGGTGGCCCCTGGCTTGCGGCGGCCCCGCCCCTTGCCTGGCCCTCCCGCTGCGCGCTCGGTGGCCGCAGTGCCAGCGAGTGGGGCCGCGTGGCGCTGAGACGGCGACACGGTCAAGTCCGGGCCGGCTGCCAAGGTCACACCTCGGCACTGCCCCTACTTAATCACCTTGGGGAAGTCAGTTTTCAGGTCCCTAAGATGGGGTTCTCCCATTGGCTGTTGTAAAGATTAAATGATTGAATCCATCTAAAACATTTAAATGGAGTCACGCCACTGGTCAACACTCAGTAAAGGCCACCTGGGCGTCCGTCCATCTGAAACGTGTCTCTCCTAACCACTTTCTCTTTTCAGGACAACTGGAACAAAAAAAAAAGGAAAAAGAAAAAAGTAAGTTCTTCCAGTCTCTCTTCTCACGTGACAGTGATAAACTTTAGTTGATGGCAATTTGCGATTATCTTGGCACTAGCCTCTCTTCTAATTGGGCGTGCACGTGGAAATCGCGACGTTAGCTGCTTGAGTGTTGTGGAACTTAAGGAGTGTGTAAGCTGCCAGTCTGTGCCACTTGGCAGCTTAAAAATATTTTAATTTAATTTTAAAAAGGAGACGTAGTACATGTGAGATAGTACTACGTAACTGTGCTTAAGTCTGTCCCCATATGTTTTGTTCGAAATGTTTTACACTGTTCTGTAGAAAAAGAAAACAGATCTGATCATATAGCATTCCCCTGTCACAACTGTTCTATAGGTCTCAGAATAGAAGAGAAAAGTTGAAATATCTCAACAGACTCTCAAAAGAAAGAAAATAAAGGCAATGAAACAATAAATGGAAAACATAAAAAGGAAAACTAATCATATAAAAATCAAGCTGATTAGCCACCAAAGAAAACCAAAACAAATCCCAACTATAGCTTTCATTTATCAGGTAGCAAGGTTTTAAACATGAATATTCAGTGTCGTGAGGCCACAGGGAGGAACACACGCCCACACGGCGCCGCCAGGGCCCTGGTGCTCCCCTCTCAGGAGAGACACGAAGACAGTACCAGGAGTCTTTAAAAATTTCATACTCTGTGGACTTAAAATCTCTTTCCCCAAAGTACCAGGAGGAAATAAAAGTTTTTCCAAAGTTTTAGGACCGATTTTCATGACGGCATTACTTATAATAACGAAACATCGGAACTAAGGTCGAGTCCGGCTAAGTTCTTTTGCATTCCAGCTACGCAATGCACTGTTGCCCCAGGACGTAACAGTGTTTCTGAAGCATAAAAGGTGATGTGAGAAAACACAGGTGTTTCCACTGACGACAGAAAGGGCGGTAAGTGAATGAGTAATACATCATAATGCCAGTTACATAGCACACAGGCACATATGTATGTATGTGTTGCGTGTGAAAGGAATCGCATTGCAATGTTAGCGGTGGATGACATAGATGTATTTGGGTAAAAAAGTGTATTTGTTGCTGTTGTTAATGCTTCATTTCTCCATTTAGAAAATTTCCTTCCACGGCACGGTTTCCTTATCAAAAAAAAAATCCATCTGAAGCTAACGAGAAGATTTCCACGTTGGCTTTAAAAGCTCTCCCCAGCTCAACACAGCCTGCCTGGCTGCCACCCTGAACTGCAGTCCAAGCGTGGAAACTGAGGATCTCGGGAGAGGCGACATGTGGCCAGTCTCCTTCTAAGGTCCTGCTCTGACCTTGGAGAACACCACGGGCCCGTCCGAGCCTCGCGGGGTTTCCTCTGCTGCAAAGGAGGTTCCTAGTCCCCACCCACTCCGCGAAAGTGGCCACGTTCCCTAAATGCAGTAGCCTGATAAGCTTAACGAGCGTTCAACCCACATCTGTTAACTATGTGAAGTATTTTGGGGTGTTAGAGTAGAGAAACATGAGCAATTATTATGTGTTAACCGAAATAATGGATACTAAAAATTAAGCAGAAATACGATACAACTCTGCTATTCGTCCTTAAGTCACCAGCACTGAATGATTTGATCTTCTCTCCCTTTTCTGTTTATCCTATAATAAAGGACCACTCTGAGTAAACTTCGTGACCGCAAATTTATGATAACTTTCAGGAAAGCTAAAAACGTCTAATTTAATGTTGTATTTTTCAGTAGATGAGAAATTCCAGGTACCAGGTTTTCTCTGTGTGCATAGAGCAAGTAGAATTCACATTTTTGTTTCAATTCAATCCATACGTATTTTCCTGAAAAACCAAAAGCAAACATTTACTTCTGAGCACGCTGGACTCGGCCTTTTGATCATTATTCTCAGTAAGAATACGTTGCATTTATTTAGCACCTTTACAGATGTCAAAATGTTTTGCTTAAAACATTTTAACTGATTCTCACAACCACGTAGGGCGATGCCATTAGCAGTTTCTCTTTAATTCAGTGGTTTCCCCACCGTCTCCTAGAACCCACCCATACCAGCTCGCTAAAGCCAACTACAGATTATTTTGAAATTTTGCAAACTAATGGTTTATCAGAGACATTAAAAAACTAAATTATATCAGTAGTGTGTATAACCTAGGTATAACTAAATAAATTGTATTAAAATGGTTATAAATACTCAAGATTTATCATTTCCTGTTTATTTTATTACATTTTATTATTATCTGTGCTCCTGAATTTCTGTGTGCCCACTGAAAAATATCTGTGGTGGAAATGCCATAGAACAGGGCTGCCCAATCCACACACACAGGCTTCATGTGGGCAGCCTAAACCCAGCCACGCTGGGAGTATTGACACCTCTGGAATTGACCAACACTGCATATCACAGCCAGATTTATCGTCGTGTCGATTGTCTAGACTAAGGAAACAATGGAGAAAATATTACTAATAAAGCTTAAAGATAAACGCGTGGCTTGTCTGCAGCCATTAGCCCGTGAATAGCACAGACATGAGGAAATACCCTCCCAGTATTTGAAATTGATTACCCTGTTCCGTGAAGAAGTCACACGTGTCGCTGATGAGTGAAGTTCCAACACATTGTCATTGTTTCGTTTTTGTCCTACTCAACCAACATAAATGAAAATATCAGCTAACTTTCCATGTCATGACTACACTCACTCATTGCTTGCAACCATGGGCCGGCTGCCCTGTCCGAGTCGGCAGAAGTCCAGGAAAGCATTGTGGGGGAGTCCACCGGGCATGTGAAATCGATAACACAGAGCATCTTAATTATTACTTGTAAATTATGTGCTAGGCATCCTCTCCATCAGTACTGTTTGTTATAAAGTCACATATGTCTAGATAGCCATGCATTTGAGAAAAAAGCCAGTTGTTGAGCATTTGTGAGAGCACCACCATCGCCATGGTAACACTTAAAGAATAAACAGAGAAACAATGCATGTTGAGCGATGGCCTCTTATCGATTAACGACTTTATTTTTATTTTGTGCCCAATTGTGCTGGGAGGCACCCTGACTGACACCATAGAGAATCTCAGAAATCCTAATGTCTGCATGTCCTGTGGCTGCTGTCACAGGAGACTTCTGCCTGGTGTCACCCACCAGCAGTTTTTCTCCCTTCATTCACAGCCCCGGGGGCAGACATCTGAGATCAAGGCTCCCACCAGAGGGGCACGGGGCAGAATCTCCTCGGGTCTCTCCGGGTTCCTTGGTTTGTAGCCTCCCTGCCCCGCTTCCCTGCCTCTGTGCTCACACTGCCCCGTTCTCTCGGCCTCTCTCCCGTGGAGACGCGTGATGGCATGTGGCTCCACCCACGTAATGGAGGGTAAGCTCCTCCTCCCCGAATTTCACCTCATCCTGCGCCAGGTAAGGTGATATTCGCAGACCCGGAGACGAGGACCCGGATGTGCCTTTTTGGAGGTCAGCATCGCCTGCCTACGCCGGGGGAAAAATAACTTGGTGCACGGCCACGAATCAGTACTGTTGCCATGACAGGCGGGAGGGGGCGTAGTTTCCATGCTAGATACTTGCTGCGAAGTCTGCGCAGCACGGTGCTCATGGGACAGCACAGGTAGATAGATAGGTACGTATTCAAACCAAACGCGGAAAACGGGCACGAGGGAGCGGAGATTTTCCGCCTACAGCCAGATCCAGCGATCATCGGAAGCTGGTAGCAAGCCGTACGAGCGGAGCCCTTTGGGAAAGCAGTGCTTCTATTTCGGAGGCCGTCACATTGATTCGTAATTCAATAAATGTGTTTTATGATGTCAGTTTCTTGCATTCCCTGAAGCAACCACAATTAGGTATCTCGCCCTCTCCCAGCTCCTAGAATTCAGTGTCGACCAGTGTGATTGTATAAAACGGGAAACCCTTTATCTGGTTTTGCATTACTGGCAGGTAAAACCTTACCGCTTGTTTACTGGGCGTGCCGTCCGCATCGGCCCCCGAAACACCCTGGTGAACCTCGGGGTCCGTGGGGTCCCAGCGAGAGCAGCATCCTGTGTAACAGAGTCCGAGGCCCCCGCTTCCTCAGGAAGCGGCAATGACATCGTAACTCACGCATCACGTGTGGAAGACGTTTCCCGGCCCTATGACTCCGAACTTAAAATGGTTGCCTTTCGATGTAAAAATTAGATGCTGCAGACGCATCCTAGGAAAGTTCGCAGATGGGTGAAAATGCAGGCGTGCGAGGGGCTCCAGTGCGTCCGCCGCTCGGTGCCTTTGGCTTTCGTCAGCCCCGTGTCTGACAGGTGGCGCCCCGGCTCTCGGGCCTCTTCCCTCTGCCTGACTGTGCGTCTCCCGTTGTCTCGCCCAGCACCTGTGCTCGAAACATCACCCAAGCATCGATCACTCCCACTCCCTGCCTACACTCCGCCCCCGCCTGGTCGGTGGAGGTGTGTGTCTGATGGCCGCCCGCATGCCCACTTGGGTGTCTAGGGGAGGCCTCCCCCTAACCTGCCCCAAACAGCATCGGGTGCCTCTCCGCTGTCCCCGCTGCTCCCACACAGTTTCCTCACTTCAGCGAGTGGCGACTTCATTCCTCCAGTCGCTGGTGCCACGCACTTTGCTCTCACCCCACCTCCACGTGTCAGCGAATCCTGCTGGCTCTGCGCTCGGAAATCTCCGTTCTGTTAGATCCCACAGCTGCTCACCTCCTCTCTGGTTTAGCACTGCCCAGACCACCGCCCAGCCCCCGGATGGGCCCGGAGATGGCCTCGCTGTCCTGTCTCCACCGCTGCCCCTCCCACTTGTCGTGGATGCTCAGGAGGCGCCCCACCTGCGGCCCAGGGCGGCTGTCAGCGCAGCCAACACAAAATCATAAATTTACTTAAAACTTGATGAGTTTTTCTGTGATTACATGTTGCAGCGTATTTAATGTGCGGCCCAAGACAACTCTTCTTCTTCCAGTGTGGCCCAGAGACGCCAGAAGGTCGGACCCGCCTGCAGCGAGCGACACGGCGTGTGTGATCCGTCTCACCTCCCTCACCCAGTCTTGTCCTCTTCTCCCAGTCTCCAACAGGCCACTCCCGGCGCGCTGGCCAGCCAGCTGCTTCCCCAGCAGGTCAGGACACCCTGGAGGCGGGCTTGCCCCGCGTCCTCCCCCTCTGCCCCTTCAATCCAGCCCTCGCCTCGGGCCTTCTCCGAAGTCTTGGTACAAAGCAGGAGCCGGCCCGCCAGTCACCGTCCCGAAGCAATGTCTCCTCCACCACCATTTCAGTTCTTTCCAGACACTTACCAGCTATAATATATTTTTCCATCGACTTATTTCATTAATCATGCACGGTCCCCCCTCCAAAATGTGAACTTATTTCAGGGATTTTTTTTTCCTGCTCTATCCTTGGCACCTCGAAGAGTGGCTTATTATAGACATTAAATAAATAAGTAAATAAGCAAATAAATAAGTGCATGAGTGAACTGAGGATGTTGACAGAAATATGAAATGGTATCGTGTTTTTATTTCTTAATAAGGGCCAGGGAAGGATATGCTTATCATTGGAACCCTCATGTTGTTATCACTGCAAGATGCTTAAAAGGAGCAATGTGTTTCAGGATTTCGCGTTGTCACTGGTATGACTGTTGGGTTTTAAATTCAGAATAAAGATGGAGCAAAGTATCTCTGCTGAGTTCACAGAACTTTCCGACGGAAGCCCCGTTGGTCCTGAAACCATGAGTTCCCCGGGGAGCTATGCTGCAATAAAACAGCATGGCTCTTCCCGCTCTGGTCGCACGCTAGTGGCTTTTGAACCCGGCGTGTCAAGTCAGATGTGGCTTCTACGGACTTCCTTCCGCGAGTACATGGCAGACACGGGTCCAGTCAGACAGAAAGGAGGTCCCAGGCGTATCTTTCTTCCACAGACTCTGTTCTTTCACCCCAAAGTTTTATTTATGGATATACTTGCAATTCTACCACATAAACTTGACCAGCAAAAGCGTATGTCAACATCCCACGGGCTGTTTTAGTGATTTACACGACCCAGCTGCTACAGCTTCTCACAGCCCTTCCTCGGCCTGTTTTAGAAGTCAAGAAATTGACTAATTGCCGTTGGGGGGGTATATTTTCCAGTCGAAATACACATCCATACTTTTCTTACCCCATGGAAGACACTTGAGGACAATGTGTGTGTTGGCCACAGCGTGGCCAGCCAGGCGAAACCAGCAGTCCTCTTCTTCCCGCAAGGACGGGCTGACCGGCGCTTCCGATGGGAACCGGGCGGCTATTAAATGCCCTCTTCTTACAGGGGGGCATTTCCCGCCCGCAGTAAACTCTTACTTATTTGGCTTGTTGGAAACTCCTTTTCTCTCTGTTCCAACATATCTGACTTTAGTCTTAAAAATCCTTAATCAGAATGATTTGCCGCAAACCAATCTTTCTACTTGAATACGATGAATAGGTTGTATTTCCTTTATTTTTTCTTTAATAATTTCATGTTTTCATTAGAACTAAAGCTTTTTTTTTTCCTGAGTATAAACCTGGTATCTCTGAGGGTAATTAGGAAAATTACAGGTAAGAGAACAGGCAGGATCTTTGCCTTCATGGATCCCGTCATTTTATTTAACCCCTCCAGCTGATTTTCTTTATGCGCGTTTCTTTAAAAAAAAAAAAGTTTTTGAGCTAAGTTAGGAGTTGAAATGTCACACTTCTGCAAGATGGGTAGTAATGTACCATGTAACCAACTTGTTAACTCATGGGATCGCGTTTGTTGGTTTTGTGGAAGCTTTCGGGCAGAGCCCACAGGAACTAAATGTTTTTGGCGCTGTGTCGAGCACGTGGGCATCAGTTTTACGATTCTGACCCCACCGGGTGGCCAGTGGAACTGGGCGTCGCGTGGTCGCTGATCTCACGCGGATCGGCTGCCCTGCTCCGGTCCTCACTGCCCCCTCCACCGCCGGGTCCCGCCGGCGGCTGCAGAGTTCTCCTCTGGGGACTGTGCCTTTTCCCACGATCCCAATGACACCCAGCTGCCACGGCTCCCCCTCAGCCCGGGTCTCTCTCCCGGGCCCCCGCTGCTGCCCAGGGTCCCGCGTCTCGGCCTGCGTCTCCGCGCCGTGGTGCCCCCCGAACTCCGAACCGGGCACACGCTGACTCCTCCGCCGTGTCAACACGTGGTTCAAAGGCCACCTCTTCTGCGACAACCATCTCCTCCTCTGTGGTCAGGCTGGCGTTGACGATAAAACTCTTTCAGCAGTCACGGGAAAGCAGGGAGTCTCACATGACAAATGGAATCTGAGTGGGGACAGCCTGGCGGAACGGCCGTGGGCGGAGGGAAGAGAATTTTCTCTCATTTCACCATTGCTTTGGGTAATAATTATTAGCGGTTGGTAATAAAGTAAGTTTTAAGTAAGACTTTATTGAATTGAATTATAGAAAATTGAAGAGCTAGAAACCCAATCAAATACCAATATTTTTAAAATGCAATTAATTTTTATACTGTAACTTATTGGATTTATAAAGATTTCCTTTGTGGGTTATGAAAGCATACATGTATCAGAAGAAAGAACAAAAATTATTTAAATTATATGCTATAAAACACTGCAGCAAAAGAGCTACCCACAAAATAATTTCAGGCAACATTCTGTCAAGGGTAAAAAGTCCAGTGCATCCCTGGCATTATTTTGGACAGCAGCAGAATCGGTTTGGCCATCTGGCCCCAATGGAGCAAAACTGCACTTTCGTGCGCCCCTCCAGGAACAATGAACGTTGTTTCTCAGCCGGGCAGACACAATGTAATTTCACTGCCAACGGAAACCTGGAATCCAACAGTAACGGCAACAGAAGTAACCACACAGAGCGCCGTAGACCCAGGTTTGACGTCGTCGCTGGAAATGGCTTCAGCGCCACCACGGTGCACAGTCACAAGGCAGTTGCTGTGATGTCGCGGTCGGGTCGAAGGTCAGTGACTCTGCATATTGGCAACAAACATGCATGAAACAACGAAACGACTAATACTGGTAGACAGCCTGGTGGAGAATTAGGAGCCCCAGAAGCCAAGTTAATTCTTTTCTTTTAACCAAATAATTTCCTTGGTCGAGTCACGTCACTTCTTGATCCCGCGGTTTTTCCACTTGTAAAAATGTGTGGCCCGGACCCGCAGGCTGTAGAAATGGGAAGACTCGCTTCAGGCAATTGACTTGAGTCCACCTGTCTGTCTCCTCTGGCCTTCTCTACATCCTCCTGAAAGGTTAGGAAAGCCGGAACATCAGAGGCTAAGGACAGGGGAAGCTGAGGGCAGGGGACTTCCATGGCCCTCTAAGGACTGAGGCTCCCAGGCTGAATGACCCGTGAATGGGGTTGGGCTGGAAAGGGGTCGTCGCAGCCACAGAGAACAGTTGAGCAGCCTCCTGGGTCCCTCGGGGACAGGACCACTATGACCACAGGCCCGAGGCCCAGAATGGCTGCCTACCTCTAAACCCGAGTGGGCCAGTTACCAGGTACTGTCTCTCAAGTCCAGATCCAGCCCGCCAGCCTCTGTGACGCTGCGGTTGGGACCCTGGAAGCCACGTTTGTGCTTTGCCAGTGGGATCCCCGGTAGGTTACACCAACAGGGTGCACTGGACGGAGTGGGGAACGCAAGAGGGACGGGGCGGGGGGCAGAGAGCCTTCCTCCCGGGTTTCTGGCTCATTCCACTGGGTCCCCTGAGCAGCGTATGCATCTTCCAGCAGCGGCAGGTCCCGTGCCGTTCACAGTCCCAGGCCCAGCCCCAGCCCCACCCTGCAGCCCCCAGGTGCCCGGTGGCCACGTACAGGCGTCCTCGGGCCCTGGGGCCGGCGCTGGGCCGGCGCAGCCCCGGCATGCCTGTCTCCCTTCAGCCAGCGAGCGACACTCCCGCACCTTCCCCCTTGCTGGCTCTGTGCTTCATGGGTTCTTCCAGTCCGGCAGCTGGCGGTTTGAAATCCACTCCTGAGATACTGCGGACTCAGGGCTCCCCATGCGGCTCGTGCTCAGTGCGCCTGCGATTTGAAAGTTGTCCTCACTGGCCGGCGGATCCTCAGGACAGCCCGCGGGCTCAGGAGGCAGAGGAAGGACCTTCCACCACCAGCTCCAGGCCTGGCGAAGAGCCCTGTCCGACTGCCTTCCCCAGCGCCCTGACATCTACCTGCATCTGTTGTCCCAGGCTGCTCACACCATGAGGGCGAGGTTCAGGCCGCTCCTCCCTTCCTCAGTGAGGGACTCAGTTGGGGGAGGGAGGGCACGGGAATGTGGACTTTTCTAAGGCTTCAGAGGAATCTGGTGGAGGAGCGAGACATCCGTCTCAAGTTTCCGGAATTCCAGATCAGACCGCATCGAGTTGCCTCAAAAAGTTAATTCTTAAGAATTTTATAACAAAGCTCAGGGAAGCATGTTTCTGGGTTTTCCTGATGATGTGGGAACAAATTCTGGGGTGTTTTTCATAGTATTAATTTGCACGGATTCGGTGTGGAGAGTTAACACTGCACCTTCACAAGCCTGGTGCCTCTGACTTCACCCCACAAGGACCCTGGGGTGCCGATGGCGACCTAGGAGTGCACTCTGCATTTACAGAACTGAGATTCCAGGAGGTTGGAGTGACTTAGCCACGAGCGCCCATCCAGGAAGTAAATACCAACAGCTCTGTCTACCCCAGTTCTGTAATCTCTCCACCGTGTTACGCTGCCCAGTCATTTCACTCTCTTTACCAAAAATAAAACACTGAGCAACAATTAAACGCCACCGGAAGACAATTATATTCGTCATTGAATTATTTCATAGTCAATAATATTTGAACCTTTCAGAAGCAGAAGAGCATCCGTGGCGTTAAAATTACTGTAATGAATAGTAAGAGAAAAAGTTACTGTTAGTACAAGAAATCATTATTAAGCAAAATAAATAACGAAAGCAAGCCAAGCCTTACCAAATCCTTCTAGAGAATAACCTTCCCTCTCCAGGACAACATGTTATTAACATCTGAAAGAAGACCAGGATTTTGCTCTGAGTAGAAGATTCAAAGCCGATGTGGGAAGGATGCTGCCTCTTTGTAATTCATCCGATGGTGTAACACTTTATGGAATAAAGAGAGCCATTTAGACTTTCCATTTGGAGCAATTGTTCACCTGCAAAAACGTCAGAACGCCTAGAAAGCAAAGGAGCAAGTTAAAAAGGGTCTCCACGTCCTTAAATGAGGCCTTAAAGCAACATACAATATCGTTCTCATACGTACTCGTGTTAAAAGCAACGGCAGAGTCGCACCGCTCCCAATTCAACAGCAAAAGCTAAGTCAGGAAGACGACTCGGTTTTTACTTTCAGAAACTCGGCATGACTGCTTCAGAGTCGATTCAGGTCACGTAGCAGCCGTGACATTTTATTTCAAGCCATTGTCTATGGTAAGAACAGCGAAAGGAAGGAAAATAACTTCTTATTCTAAACCACATAGATAATTTCAGTAAGTGAAGGTAACAGCCAGGGTCTGTGGCAGCCACAGGCGCTTAACAGGGTAGAGGCCAACGTGGTGTGTGCTGTCTGCTGCGAGTGACCCTGGGATTAAAGCGCGGCGTGGGCAGTGCCCAGGGGTTCCGGGCCGGAGTGAGTCCCGCGTCTGCACGTTCGAGCCTCCACCGCTACACAGCGGACCCTGGAACAAAGCGGGGATGGGGGTGGGTTAGGGGCTCCCACCTGCCATGCAGTCAAAACCCGCGAGTAACTTCTGACTCCCCAGTCCTCGGTGCTTGGGTATTGCTCCCAGGAACCCGGGGCCAAGCCCCTCATACGAAATCATGCAGAGCAGCCCCGACGGTCTGCCCTCTGCTGCTGCCGACCCCCCACCACAGATGGAAAGTACACTCCCCAGCCCGAGGTTGGCTGAATCTTGGAAAGAGAAAACTCAGGGATACAGGGGGCTGACTGTATACTTATTGAAAAAAACCTGCATGTGAGTGGACCCCCGCGGTTCAAACCTGCGTTGTCCCAGGGCCAGCGGTCCACCCGTCCTTCCTCTCTGGGCCATGAGCCCTGTGCAGTGTGCCAGCTGATGCCGCATCCGGGACGGGAGGGACCCCGCCGACACTCAGCTCAGGAGCACGACTGCGAGAAACCCACCCCTGCCTGCCCCGGGGGCCTTCCCAGTCCTAGATTCCCATCCATGGCGAGGGCTGTGACCGGGGCCGCTGCTGGGGAGACTGGAATCCCTCCTAAGGTTCCCCTTGGTGAGGGCTTTGGGCCTGGCTGTGAGCGCAGTGCGTGGAGATGCATTTACAAGACCAGAACAGTGGGGCGGGGGTGTCAGCGGACGCAGGGAGTGAGCGTGACCCGCTCTCCCAGGGCTCCGTGGGCAGAATGACACGGCGTGGCCCGGGAAAGGCCAGCGCTGACCAGTGCCGTTGCTGCATCTTTGACCGACTTCTGCAAGGGGAGGGGGCAGCTTTGCAGATACACTTTTCGGAGGGCTCCCCTCAAATCCTGAGGAGCCTTCAACAGCTGAGTTATGGGGGAGCAGGAGGAATATTCTCTCTCTAAATACGCCCTCAAACACTGGAGCTGTTTCCAAACAAGTGAGTGAATAAATAAGGCAATGGGTTGGCCCGATTCAAGCCAGTGCGAAAAGGCGATAGAGGGGAGTGGGACCAGAGGCCATGAAGAAATTAACGAAACCAAGGTAGGTTTTTCTTCGTGGCTTACCTCGCACCCACAGGAAAGTGGTCACGGGGGCAGGGGTGGGGGTGCACGTGCAGGCGGCGGGCCCGTTTCCTGCAGAGCTCAGCTCGTGTCTCCAGGGCTCTCAGCCGCAGCCCCCCGAGTCAGATGTCATGAGTGATGTCCACAACGACCCAGAATTACTGACACAGTGTTGCTTCCAGAAAGACCCAAATCAGAAAGCAGTACGTCTGAGTCCTCCTGAAAGTGATTTGCTAATCACTGTCCTCCAATACTTTTGTCAGCAAGAACCTACCATGTCCCTGTTTGTATGTTAGAAACGTGCAGGTTGTTAAAATAAAATATTCACGGCTCGTTTTTGTCCAAGGTCTCCGACGTGTCCTTTGAAGGAAAAACTAAACCACGCTCGTGCCCTGTTTGGCCAGGCCGCGTGTCCCTGCCACGGGTGGGAACAAGGCCAACTTAGAAGGAACCGTGTGATTCAGATGCCATGGAAGGACAGCCGCCGACTGCCGCTTGTTTGTCCGTCTGTTTGAGATATTTGAATCTCGGGAAAGCTCAACAACTTTTTAACACAGTGTTTATTTTATCTTTATGTATCACAGCTGTTGGATTTATTTCTCATTCTCCCTGGACTTTGGCCCTCGAACCGATTCCCAGCTTCCTTCCCTCAGCCACCCATCCAAGCCGAGCACGGTTCCAGGGGTGTGGTCAGAAAGACTGCAGCTCCCAAGACCTGGAATTTTCAACATTAAAAAAATAACTATGTCAGAAGCCAGAGGCGTTTCAAGATTAAGTTTATGCTTTAAGGCCCTGGGGCTGTTACAAAGTTCAGGGACAAGCAGCCACAAGTTCCACGTTCAGAATGTGAGTCACTCAGAGCCTGCAGCTCCGTTTGCTCCAGGCAGCAACGGTCACAACGCAGAAAAGGAAAATTTGTCCCACTTTATCGCTCCTCAGATACAACACGTGAAAGCGCCTGGCGGCCCTAGCCACTTTGTAAGAACAGCTCCCAGGGGTCGCGGGAGGCGGAGCTGTCACTGTGGTGGACCGTCGGGTGAGGCCGCTCGCAGACCCCAGTGGTCTTTCCTAAGGGTTAGGATGGAAAACTGCCTGCCACCCACCCACGCCCCGAGTGAGAGCCTCTCCGAAACACAGATTTCCCTGTGACCCTAGCAAACATGTGAGGGGGACGCCGTGCATCCCAGAACCACGCCTGTGGAGGACAATGTCTTTGGACCGCTGTGTATTTATTGCCGCCAGTCCAACTGAAATGGCCTTTGGAGCTGCAGGTAGACGAACAGTGCACTTGGGTACAACCGAGACACTCGCCTGTGTGGGCTCTTCCTCCGGCACCGCTCACGAGAGCCTCGGGAAAACCGGGTGAGCGACCACCTCCAAGGCGCTCTGAGCCTCATCTCAGTTGCGTGCAGGCAGCGGTCTGGGGACCCCGCTGGAAGGGAGGGTCCAGTATAACACAGGGCGACAGCGGCCCACGGTCACAGTTCTGTGTGTTCCGTCTGGACGAGTCTGGGGCCAGCATTGCACGGCCCGCTTCGCGGCATGAAAGGGCAACGCAACTCATTAAATTTTCAGCCACAAGTCCGATTACCATCAGAAATAATAATAAGGAAATATTCTCGAACCCAGCAGACCACAAATGGCGTTAACTTCCCACGTTGCCTTGGTAGTTTGTTTTCTTTTTACTGTCGTATGTCACGGTCTAGCTTCTTCTGCCCACTCACCATTTTGCAGTTTGGCCGCACAGAAGGGAAGAGGGCACGAGGCCTCAGAGGGCGTCCACGGCGGATCAGAGGGCGGTCTTGTTTCACCCACATGTGAATCACCTGTAGTCAGAGGCGGGTTTAACGGTGGGCGTACCAGGCGCGCACCTTGGGCCCCACTTCTGGAGGGCCCCACAAAACCCTAACTATTATTAATTATATTATACACATATTATATTCAAATTTTATTGGAAATAAAACATTAATAGTACATAATATTTTTTATATATTTAAAAATATGATTAACATGTATTTTTATTTTCCCTGTCTCTCTCTCTCTCTTTTTTTAAGGGGCTCAATATTTTCTTCTGCGCACGGGGCCTCAACCGACCTTAATCCACCTGTAATCTGGCTCGATGTGGCCCATTCACCCCGAAGGAACGATCACCTTCGACCCCAGGACAGCGTCTGTCCGCGCACATCGAGGGATCGAGGTTTGTGTTCACAGCAATATTCGCGTCACCTCGGTGAGCTCTGTGCAGACGTTCGTTTCTAAAAAACGAAACGATGGCTCAGCGCGCCATCGAGTGAGAGTGCCTAGAAGAAGGAAGGAGTAATTTAGAAGCAATTAAGAAGCGAATGCTATTGACTCACGTTTGAAGAGCGTGTTTTGTCTGATTAAAATTAAATAAGGGACCGAAAATCAGGACCAGAAGCCTGGCTGCCTCGAGGGTCCCAGGTGCCTGCCTCCTTCATTTCAATTCCCGCTTCCGCTCTGCAAACACAAGCTCCTGGAAACTTCCGTTTCCATTCCCTGCGCTCCACACCACTTCAGGCGTGGAGGGTTTTGAACCTTCAGTACAAAGTACTGACATTCCCCACGACAGAATGCGTTTTTACAGCTGCAGAGCCGAGAAACACAGACATGAAATCATAGCTGGGACGTCTCGCATCATTTCTTTCTGGGCTCCTCCCCGTTTGCTCTGTGGAACCGAGTGGAGGCATCTGGTTGGACGCCGACCGTGGCGCTGACAGACAGATGGCGCTGTAGAGGCGAGCACGGACCTCAGTCAGCTGGTGGGCCCGGTGTAGGGGCGGCGGGGGCGGCCCCTCGGTTCGTCTGCCCCTGGAGCCTCCGAAGCCTCTCCCCAGACCTCAGACACACAGAAGAAAATACTGGTCCTTGACTCAGGGGACCAATGTCACCCCAGACATTCTTAGCTGTGTTGGGTCAAAGAAGCAAAAATGAACCAAGTAGAGTCTTCCTGCACCTTTTTGTGTTTGGAGAAAAATGGACTTGACCTATAAAAGACAATGAGATTCACTGTATCCCAGAATACGCCCAGAGACAAGGGCTCTGCTTGAAAGACATCGTCCCTTTCTGTCCGCAGGGCCCATGGGCTTAGCGTCAGCACAGAAGGTTTGTGACCATGCCATCTCACTCAGCCCGGAGAAAGGTGGTTTTTCTGACCTGTCCTGAGGCCTGAGACTCTAGGGCACTCCTGCATAATTTTTACAGGAAACACATGAAAAGGTCTCCATGTTCAAGGCCGCGGCTGCTCTTTCCAGCCGTCTGCACAGGCTGCAGGGACCCACAGAACTGCCCCTTAGAGGAGGGGTCGGCAGGTGGGAGTGATGTCCCAACCGGGTCCTGAGATTCCTGCTCATAGTCTGAAATCCTCCGTGAGACACGAGCCCAAGAAGTATTTAAAAATAAAACTGTGTAGGTTGTGTCTAACTTTTAGTCTGTTGTTATGTCTTAATAAACTGGGAAGTGAGAGCACCACTGTTAGCCATGGGGACGATGATGGTGGGCTAAACCCGGGGTGCCTCTGTGGCTGCGCCAGGCCCCTCACCTGAGTCACAGCAGTCCGTGTGCCCCGTAAGTCTATGAAGTCGCTTCTCTGACCGCCCTTCCTCATTTGCAGGGAAGAAACGAGACCTAGGGAGGGTGGGGGACTTGCTCGAGGTAGCCATTGTTACACTCTGGGCTCAGCAGACTTTGTCTGTAGAGGACCAGGTGGTAACTATTTCGGGCTTTGTGTTGTAACCACTCAGCTCCGAGGTGCAGCCCGGAAGAACCCACGGATCACACATGCGCAGGTGGAAGGCGCGTGGTCTGCGTCTGGCCCATGGGTGGGAGTGCGCGAGCCCCCATCTGGCCCACATCACATGTCACCCCTGTGCATGAGAACACGGAGGACCAGAAGGGCGAGGGTTTTGTCCTGGGATCATTACTGGGAACAAGATGGATGTGTTCCCACGCTACCAAATTCAAGAGGTTGCACCCGTGAAAGCGGTTATCCACTTCCACAGCCTACACGAAAACAAAGGTGAAGTCACTGAAAACCGTGCTGGTCCCTGACAGATCTCTGTGTTCCACAAAGGCGGGCTTTGGACTGAGACCTTCTACGTTACCTGGTCTGCACTGACGTGGCGCACACAGCTTCCAGGCCGAGCAGAAGCTCCCCAACCCCATCCCATGACGTCACACTGACAATTAGAGGGGCTGGCGCGCGAATGGGTGCAGACGAGATGACAGACTCACTGAACAGTCCCCGCTGCACGTATGTGAAGACCCCACAGTGAGAAAATCTCGACCCAGGCCCTGACCCCACTCCTCCCCTGCAGCTGCTGTCCACATGCCCCCACCCCCCAAGGCTTCTCGGATCCTGTCCCTTCACTCTGAATAGAAACATAGAAAACGCCATCTTTCTCTCCCACGTGCTCTGTGGTCGAAATGCACGGCCTCCAAAATTTCACTCAAATTGCAATTCATCACAAACTTGAGTAACGATTCTTGTAAGTTCTGGCTCCTTGGAACACTTTTCATCAAATTTCACTTAAAAATTTATTAAATAATAAAGCCACCAAGAAAAAAATATATTGGGCCATATTGAAGAGGGAACAAAGATGGGATCTGTGACTGATGAAATGGAACCTTCAACAAAAAGAATAACTAACAACAAGAATATTGGTCACTAATGTTCCTTAAGAACTTACTCTGTGCCAGGCTCTGTGCTGGGGATTTTGTAGTTCACCCTCCAAACCAGCAAGGGGGACACAGAGGCTCCCAGAGGTGAACCCACCTACCCAACGGGGTACGGGGTGTAAGTGCCAAAACTGGAATCCAGACCACTGACCTGGGAGCCGGAGCGACTGGCCCATGTCCCGGGTCTCAGCGCTGCAGTCCGGTTGCCGGGATGGACGCCCTATGGTCCTGCCGCCGCACTAGCTGGGTGGCTTTGGGCCAACTCAATTCTCTGAGCCTCGGTTTCCCTACCTGTGATTCGAGGACAAGCCTAATCCTGGTGCCTCCCCTCCCTTACAGTGTCTTGTGTGTACGTGCCTGTTGGTGATGCACCTGCTTGCATTTGAGGGACCATTGTTACAGCCGTCAACATTGAGAAATTTCTTTAAATAAAGAAACAAACATCTCCCCGGAACAAACCCTTAGGGCTAAACAGACCCGGGTTTAAAGTCTAGCTTCGCAAATGGACCAGCTGTGTGATCTCGAACTAGAAAAATTCCTGAAACCCTTCCGTCTCTCTCCGAAACGCTCTGGGAATTAGTAAGAATTAGCAAGGCGAGAGAAATCGTTCCAATGCCCCCGCTGGAGGAGAGCATCAGGAAACACCCCCTGGGCATACAACGTGGACCATTCCAGAAGCCAGGATAGATTTCCCCAGTGAGGGGGAGTGTTGGGTTCCAGAGGACGCACCCGCTGGAGGTCCCAGCCCCGCCCAGAAGCAGCCCCGGTTTCCCGGAGGGATTTCCAGGAGGCGGGACAGCCTGATTTTAGAAAGAAGATTATTCCAGGGGCTCCTCCCGAGTCCCTGATCCATCCGTTCTGTCCTCCTCACTCGGAATGACCGCCACTCAGACGAGCTGTGGCGCTCCTGTGTCACGCAGTCACAGGCAGCTCGTCACTGTAAGTGCGAACATCCTCGGCACGTTTGAGTGGTTTACCGCGTCGCGTCGGTCCCCGTGTGCTGCAGCCGCTCCGAACGCCCAGCCGCGGCCACGCACCGAAGCCCGGCCTGCGGCTGCGCCTGCCCAGCGCAGCACCGGGAGGAGCAGAGTGATAAACAGCTTTAAACCTGACCTGCGGCTAGCCCCGGAATGGCAGGAGATCTTTCCCTCCCTGAGAGCCGCCTGCAGTCCGCACCGCGTCCGACCGTTTTAGACGTAGGGTCCGGGAGGGAGACCTGAGTGAGCAGAGGGCACACGCTCCTCCTCGCACGGAAACAGCCTCGGAGACCGGAGAGCCTCCTCGCCCACCTCTGCAGACCCCGGCACGCCGGGGATTTATGAAACTCGGCGCCCGGGAGCCCCGAACGTCGTGGGGGGCAGGGGGGAAGCAGTGACAGCAGGTGTTTGGGCGCTGACGGGCTCTTCCCCGACCCAGAGGGAGGAGTCGCCGGGTGGGGTGGCCCCTCAGGCGCGCCGCAGAGGGACGGCCACTGTCACCGCGTGTCAGAGGGCGGCCTCCGGCGCGGGGGCGCAAGGACCGGCGGGGTACCCGGAGGGGGTGTCCTGAAAACGCTCCCCAGCCGCGGGACAGCGGTCAGCATTCGACTGCTCTCTTGGAAATGTTGGGGAGCAAAGCTCGCGGAGCAAACGCAGCGACGCCTCCCTAAGTGAACCCTTGACGGGGCACAAAGCCCCTGCCGGCCCCTAAAGGGCCCGCGGGGTCGGTGGGAAACGCGAGCTTCTCGTCCGTGGCCCCCAGCAAGGCTGATAGAAGTCACTGCGCACAGGGCCGGGGAGGCCGGAGCGACCGCTCCGAGGGCTGACACCTCCCCGCCGCCGCGGCCGACGCTGCGAACGCGTGCGGGCCCCGGGCAGCTGGCCCTCGGGCGGTCCCCAGGCTGGCGCCGCGGCGGCGGGGAGGGGCGCGCGCTCCTGCGGGAAGACAGACGGCTCCGCGCCCACGCTGCCTTCAACAATGCCTCTCTCCTGCGACTGACAGTCAGGGGGACGCTCTGTGACCGCAGGTCAGAAACTGTCCTTAAAATCACGTTAGTCTCAAAGCGATGGCCCGCGGAATGGCGCGCCCTGCTGGGGCGCCCCGGAGCCAGGAATGGCTTCTGGGAGAAGGGGCTCACAGGGGAAGAATGTTCACGGATGGAGAGTGATCGTGACGGGATAGCGGATTCGATCGTCAGCGACTTAGTAAAGGGGGGCGAGAGGCAGCCGCGCCCCGGGCAGGGAAGGCCCGGCGCCTGGGCGTGCCTGCGAATTGTGCGCCTGTCGCCTGGGCAGGGGCCGTTTCCTAGAGGCGGGTTAACATCGTGGTGGTGGTGAGAAGAATCACGGTAGTCCTAGCATCCACCGCCCTTTGCTTGTCTGTTAAGTGCTACGCCCTTTATTCCTTACATATTATACGACCTCTTATTCTCACAAGAACGCTCGGTCTAAGTGACACCGCCTCCCCGGATGACCAAAGAGCCCCGTGCCCACCAGCTCCTCCCTGACGAATTTCTTTCTGAAAACGTCTCCTCGGAGAATGGCGAGGGAGTTTGGCAGAGCTGGTGGAGACCCAGGTAGCCTCAGGCAATATCAGGAAGCCCTCGAGGACAGCGGTCAGGTGTCCACACGTGGCTGGGCCGATCTCCCATTCACGTCAATTTCAGCGTCATGCATTGTTCTCATTCCACACGTGGCAACACACTGGGCACCGCTGTTTTATCGTGTCTTAAGGCAGAGCAAGGGGAGAACCCATCCGTCCTAGTGGGGTTTGGGTCAGAGCATAAATCACGCTAACTTCCGTTTAAATCTTGGAAGTCTGGGTGTCACTGAACTTCCGAAGCAGCGAAGCCCGCTCGTGGTCTCAAAGCTCCACCAGCTTCTTTGCAGTTTCTACCCAGCAGCCTCAGCACCAGGTTCCCCGGCTTTTCCTGTGCGCTGGCCCTCGACTTCCTTGCTCCTTGTGGGCGGCCTGCCAGCGCATGCTGGTCCCTGTCCGCTTGCCTGGCCCAGAGCCACCAGCTGCCCAGCGCTGGCAGTGTGGCTGGTTCGAACTGCCAGATTCAAACTGGATTTTGAAGACTTAAAGTGAAAAATGAATGTTAAGTACAGCAATAATTTATACCTAAATATATCGATCATTCTGATTATATAATGTAGAAATATTTTTATATATTCAATTAAATAAAAATCGTGCTAAAATTAATTTTGCTTATTTCTTTGTGCTTTTTTTATGACCACCAGAAAATTTAAAATTATATTACGTGGTTCGCAGTACCAGCTCAAATTAAATTCTTGTTGGATAATGCTAATCTATATCCTTTCAACTCAGGCGGTGGCCCTCGGCCCAGCATCCCAGAGCTTGTTATGCGTGCGGAACCTCGGGCCCTCCCCCTGACCACCAATTCTAACCACTAGTTCTAACACCTTTAGTGTTTTTAGCCATAGATCATCTGTTTTATGTGTACATATCACATCTCGGCAAGATGCATTTTGGAGTAAGGACCACAATTTGTATTTCTTGTATAATTCTTATGGTACCTATTTAGTAGGAGTTGACACCGAGGAGACATTGAATAAACCACTTGATAATTTTAAAATTATTCTTTATGAAGTCAAATGGTTCCACCATTTCCCACATCAGTTCTCACATGCGTTAAATTTTGACCTGCGTTCAAAAATATTTTACAAGATGGAAGCTAGTGCGGCTTAGTTACCAGGTTAGGCTCACTTATAGCCCCAAATGAACTTTGGAGAACTGAAAGGGTTTACTAAAACCTTGCAATGTTCTCGATACGGGAAGTCACAAAAAGGAACAATAAGAAACATACAGTTGCTATATTCCTCTTTTCTTAAGAGTTTCCACCTGAGGTTAAGTCTGCTCCCATCTTATCATTAAGAAAGTCATTATAGAAACAGACATTGAAACATGGGGTAATTGTTGACAGAGCTTTTGTTGCACATGGACAACTTGGGGTACATCATGAGAAAATAAGTTGATACCAACATTTTTTTTTAAAGGATGTAAGAGAAGAAGCTAGAGATGGGGGTGTATTTAGTGCAATTTTCCACAACGTCGATACCTGCTATGGGGCCAGGCAGACCTACCTTACCCTCACTGACCACCACGTGCGATGGAAGACGTGGGCGCTCTTTGAAAGGATTAGAAAGTACACACCTGTAGCATCCCCAGTGGAAAAGGATGCTGGCAGTAAGCACCGAGACCTTCGCCACAATTAATCAGCAAGTAAAGATTCTATTACAAACTACAGTCACTAAGGAAAGAAGGTCAATATTGTGTGTTTGAAATTGTAGTGAGAACTGGTTCATTTCAGTGACATTGATGAGAATACCCTGGTTCTCCGGACATTCCCTTTATTTGAGGTCTTCCATCAAAAGATTGGGCTTTAGATCCTCCCAGAGATGAAGTAATCCGTAGTCCTTGGGTTTCTACGTAAAGGTTGCCCATAAAGGTGAGTCTTGCCCTGAGGGAGCCCCCATGGCCAACTGCAAAAGTAGTTTGTGTGTGTGGTTATTGCTGTGGTGTAACCTCAAAACAGCTAAGGTTTCCATCCGCCTGTCATGTGTTACCTTAGCTGCCACCTGTGTTAACGCGATGTCTCTAGACTCTCAGGACCAAGTAACAAAGACGCCCCAAGTTGTTCGGTGAATGGAGACCAAAATGGCCTAGAAATCTTCTAGCTCACCCCAGTCCCCACTAGAGCCATGCGGGTGAGTCCCATGACCCCCGAGCCCAGCTGGCAAATGGGGGCTTCTCCTGAGGCACAGAAAGCAAAGACCCTTTCCTGCCGGGGTGACGTGGCCTGGACCCCTGTCCGAGCGGGAGAGAGATGGCAAGGGGTGGGGAGGGGAGAACAGCCCTGATCCTTTCTGAGGCCTCCCGGCCTCAGAGCATGCCGCTATAAACACGTCCCGATGGGTGCGATTTCTCTCAGGTCCTTGGTACGCCTGTATGGACTGACGTCTGGGAAAGGGGGTAATATAAGCAGGCCAAGTTTATCCACCCAGGCCGCAAACAGGTGAAAGTGCCCTGGGGTGAAAGGAAGGGCAGCCCACAGCGCTTCCTCAGCCGGCTCCACCTGAGATGAGTGAGTGTCCGATGGGAGACAAGGTGTGGTCTGTCACCCGCTACCCAGGGGCAAAAAACAGAACAGAATGCAAAATAACCAGAGGACCGAGTCCAGGCTGCCCAACGCCCCAGAAGCACTTACCCCTAAGAGTTCACCCCGAGGTTACTTTCACATTCCGCACTTAAAATGTCTCAACAGAATAAAGCGTGAAAATAAGAGGAAAGAGCTTTGGAGAGGCCACCGTCTCACGGAATGTGGACACTGGAGTCAGAGGACAGACGCGGGACGGGTCACGGACGTTGGAGGAGGCGGGCCTCCTGCCAAGATGGTCCGAACCCTGAGTCACGGGTTTATTCTGGAATTCGTACTTCCACAAGGTTCATCGCACGTTAAGGCCCGCCCTTTGGGGCACGTTTTGCAGCCTGTTGATTCCCCCCGGCCCTTCTGGTCCTGTTGTGGTCGTAGTGGAGGCCGGCGGAGGCCTGTGGGCCGGCTTTATGTGTTTCATGTTGACTGCGGTTCTGGTCTTTGGTAATTATTGCCTCTTTTAATCTCCTAAACCGGCTTAGTTTCCCCAACCCTGTGCATAATGTACCTGCCCAGGGCCTATGGATCAGAAGAAAGCTAAAACTTTCAATACTGGCTAACAAAATGAAAGGCCTTTTACCATGCAAAGGAAATCAACACAAAATAAACAAATACAATTTACCTCCCTTTGGTTTGGTGGGTTGGTAAACTCCTTTGCAACAGCTCCGGAAGCCCCCCGGGGCTGAGGAGACCCGTTCTGCTTCCGCCCTTGACAACAATGAGTGGCGCACGGTTTTCTACTCTCCTAAGGGCTCCCGGACACACACACGAGCGTCTACAGTCACAGCCCAGTAGACAATGGTTTTCCTACTTTGGATCTATCAAAGCCAATTAAGGAGTTAAATATCATTGGCCCAGTCAAAATCTTAGCGAAACAAACAGCGTTTCCGCGGTCCATTTCAGCCAGAACGTGTAAGAAGAAAATGTCCCAGGGGGAAATGCTCTCTTGCACTGAGTGTCAGGGCTGCAAGCAAAATGGCGGATGAAACGCCCAACGCCCTGGGTGAGGGTCCCCTGAGCCACAGGCCGGGTCGGCCTCCGATGTGGCCCGGGGGGAAGGGCCGGCTAAAGCCCCGTCAGGGCCTGTTTTGGGGCGCGCCCTCCCTACCCTTGCCCCAGCCAGGACCTGGCCCTTGGGGACAGTGCGCCCCCCGCTGCCCTCTCAGATGGCGTCAGCGTTCTCCTCACACAGCTCCTGTTCTCCCGGGGCCGTTCGTGGGTGGACCATCTCCGCCGTACCTTCCCGTTCTCGAGCCTCTCTCCCTTCCTCTTTTCAGAAAAAGTCCCTGGCGTTTCATTATTGCTGTGGTCCAGCGACGACTCCCCCACCCCCGCCCCAACGCGCGCACGCGTGTGGGTCCGTGGCTCACCGTCGCCCCTCCTGCACGTGCCTGCTTTACCCTTCAGCCGTCACCCTGGTGGCTTCTCCAGCGCTGACCCATCAAGGCTTTGGATGCCTCATCTCCACTGACCCTGTACCCGCCCCGCCTCCC